>APFE030808241.1:181098-268947 GCA_000404065.3 Pinus taeda
TCTCTGCCTGCAAAAATGCTGAACTCTATGTTGTTTCAAGGGGAAAAACATGAGGGGAATGTTAGGGGAGGGAATTTCTTAATAAGGAATGGGAAAATATGAAAATAACAGGGAATTCAAGGGAGATTTTAGCAAATGATCATGCTCATAGGGACACATATTTGCAAATGGGAAATCATTTGCAAAGATTATTGCATATGGAAAAACATGCATGGAAATGAACATGGGAACATATGTACATGTTTAATAGGGAAATAGGGAAACCATGCACAAAACATGCTGACATATTTACCAACATTTTTGTTATTTACACATGCATATGGTAGAGGGGAATTAGGGTTTTCATTTTTGTGTTTTGATGCTTTGGGAGAGGGGTAGGGTTTTCAGTTTTAGTGATTTAGGGATGGGAAGGGGATTTGTATTTCATTTATAAAATGATCATGGGGAAAAGAAATGTACATATGAGTATGGGCAAAAGGGAAGGGAAGGAAACCAACTAAAGGGAAAAACAGCTTGAAACACCATAAACCCTAGCACAGTTTGCTCATTAATATTGCAGCCATATAAGTCTATTCATTTGCAAGATTTGAGGTTAAAATCATAGCATGAGGGCTTACATCCATCACCAACCACAAAAATGATATGTACAGAGCCTACCTTGAACAAATTTGATGACTTGGAGGAAGATTGGGCAATTTTTTGAAGTTTGCAACAAGACAGCTCAACGGGTCTCGCAGGCCTCTCAACGGGTCTCACACTGCCCAACGGGTCGCGCCCGTTAAATTTCTGAACTGTGGAGGGGTGCTGGACGGGTCTCGCACTGCCCAACGGGTCACACAGACCTCTCAACGGGTCTCGCACGGCTCTGCTGCCCAAAATCACTGCAATTCCGCTCCTTTCGCCTATCACTCTCTCAAACCCTCTATTGCAAGCTTTCAAATGCACAATGAGAGTGAAAGGAGGGAACATACATTTTATAAAAACAAATTTTATCCATAAACCCACTTTATAAGGTTTTTTTTTGACACTTTTTAAAAAACACTGGTTTTGGTTTCTTTTATCCTGAATTTGACTTTTTGAGTGCTTTGACTTGATTCTTTTTGCAGGTAGATCATCTGAAGGACCTTGGCAAGGGGACCAGGTTTGCAGTTTATCTGTTTGAAGACTTTGAAATTTCATCACTTATTTACAAAACTGAGAAAATGACCTTGGGCTTTAAAAACAGAGTTTTTAAATCCAAGGTAAAAATTGACTGTACAAGATAAAAATATTGAAGAAACATGTTAACAAACCTCCCTCTGGCTTGCCGAGTACTTATGGATTTTCAGAGACATGACCTTGCAGAGACAAATGACCAAAACCCTAGACCTAGGATTTTGACAGTAAGACACATCAAGACAAGTTTGAAAAATTTTAATAACTGATATGACCTGATCCAGCAAAGCCAAGAGGGGCATAAAGACCAGCTCCTCCATCAGGGTTATGGCATGCCTAACGGGATGCAAAATTTGACACTAATGAGACACCTACTAATGCAAATGCAAAGAGCTTTTTGATCACTGATGGAGGGCTTTCAAGACCGACACTAACACCTTCAATGCATCGATCGAAGATTGATGATTCATCGCGGCGAGGTCCACATCCTCGTGCTCCCATTCTCGCCAATCAAGCATGATGTTTACCCTACAATCAAGTAAAACAGGCGAATTAGAATATGCAAAATTGAATTCATTGGGTATTTTTTGAGTTAGTTAGGTTTTTATAAACCTATGCGCGGGGTACGCACCCCCTTGTTAGGGACTGTGCATGGGGTCCGCACCTTGCCTTCACGACAGGTGCATACCCCCGACTTTTTGCCCATTGCAAAAAAGTCGGGGTACGCAGGTCCCCTGTGGTAAACCTACGGGCCCCCGTGCGCGGGTTTTCAAACCTAAAAACCTCCTAAAAACAAAAATTAAACCCTAAAAAACAATTTCAAACGGACAAAAATGAAGAGTAGGATGATGTGGATTACCTGGAGGAGACGGCGTTCAATTCCGATGGACGGATTTTCCGCAATCTTCACGAGAAGTTTCTGGTCAAAAGCCCTTTTTTCTCACCCAAATCTCAAATGGTAAAAATGAATAGTAAAAAGTCCTTTTTATTAGTTTTTTGGGTAAATAACTTCTAAATTTGTTTATGTTTCACTTTAAAAAGGTGTTTTTTGCGACATTTTTACCTATTATTAAACAGGTATGAGTAATGTTTGAGTTTTGTTCAGGATAACGGATTTTCGGGCAAAATAAGTCATTTTCAACGAAAAACCATTAGAGTCACCTTTAAGCTCTTTTCTGACTCCTAAAACATGAAAAGATTGCCTAGTTTTCTTTTTAAGCTCGTTAAAATGGAACTAAAAAGATGGTCCTCTTACAACCCTTTTCTCACCGTAAAAACACGAAAAGATTGCCGGGTTTTTGTCGTTTCAAATTCGATATTGGTCATAAAACGACGTGTCGTTGATCGCTTTTTTACTTTTTCGGATCAGAGGCACTAATTACGAAAAGTACTCCTTGTTCGTAAAACATCAAGCGGTTCTCTCAAGTATTATTTTATACTTTTTCGGGCTTGGGAGACACAAATTTACGAAAAAGTCAACCCTGGAGTCTTCTTAAGTTTTTTCAGACTCTCTAAAAATGAAAAACGCCGAGTTTCTCCTATACTGGACTCGTAAATTTCGACAGTAAAGGACCTGTTCAATTACAAACAGGAACAGACCACTCCTTCTTAGGGTTCGAATTTAAACTAAAACTGGATCCATGAACATCAAATAATCATCAAGTACATGAAAATCACCCAATCTCCTTATACAATAAACCAATGAATTACCCACTCTTCAGAATGCTGTAAACAGAAAAGAATACCAGAAATCTAACCCCAGAACTCTACTGCAATAGATAAAAGACAATCAACAATTGATTCAAGATAGGACCGCAACTTCACCAATAGGGGCCTGCGTATGTCCGTAGCTCTTCTGAGACAGAACTGCGTAGATCCGCACTGGTTGTTCTTCTGCTGTGCGAAATTTTCTTCAGATCCGCACCTTTACTTTTGACCTACTGCGTAGACCCGCACTGTGCCTTCTTCTCGCCTGCGTACCTTGCACTTTGCCGTTTTTTGTGCTGCGTGTGCCCTCTCCAGCGCTGCGTAGCCCACATTGCACCTTTGGCTTCGCAGCGTACTCCCGCACTGAGCCTTCTACTGAGTTGCGTACCCCCGCACTGCACGTATGGATCGCCTGTGGACTTCTGATTAGGGCCAAATTTACAGTCCTCCAATGTGCCACAGTCAGTCAGATCCACAGATCTGAACATGCGCCCGAGGGATCACGACTTCATAGATTCACCTTCAAATTTACTTTGATTTAGATCAAGCATTCTACATTGATAACCCAATATTTCAGATCTTAAGATATTCAATTGAAAAGATACCTTAGCCAAGATATCTCCTTCCCTATTTATAGTCGAGTCCTTATTCACACCATGGGACAAAACCATCAATAACCAATACAAGGGATCCAAACCAGAGCTAAAATAGATCCTATACCATGGGCCAAAACCATAGCATCAGCAATGGCGGGCTAAATACCACGGGCCAAACATAAGAAACCCCACGTGAGCGCGCTTTACTGCCTTGAAGTGAGTGAACTGGGGTTCCGCACCTTCTCAATGGGTATCCTGCAGGTATGACCGCACCTCCTGGACGGCGAACCTGCGGGTCCGCACCTTTTGAACCATTCACCTGCGAGCCTCTTAATTTCCATCATTTTGAGAGCCTGAACCGACTATTGCCACTTGAGTGAGTTGCCATCAAGTACAACACCTGTATCATAGAGCCATACCAGAATCATAATGCCAACAATTGATCCCTCTGTAATTATTCAAGAAGCTACAAAACGAAAGGCATGTAAGTACATATGGGTTTGTTGAAAAAATTGATTGAAATGTAATCTCCATTAAAATTGATTGAAATATTAATCTCCACTCCCCAAATCAATATCTCAATGTTTTGAATTTTCTACTACGAAAGCTTATATAAGTTGTTCTATAAAGAACAAACATGAATGAGAAAATAGTCTCCAAAGTGCCAAGGAAAAATTGTGAGCACCATATAAACCAGCTAGGTTCAAAAAAGATAATATTAATGTTAGCATTCTAGAGAGGTCTCTTGGGCTTTCTAAGTTGGAACAGACATCAAAAATGAAATGTAATGACCTCATATGATTCAATTTCTTATTCACTGAAGTATGAAAGTTGATCAACTTGCTCTCAATATTAAAAAACAAAAGAGCATTCCACTGCCACAGGTCTTATATCTAGTGCAACTATACTAGGCATCCACCAGGCAGAACTAGAACTATAAAATGACAAATAGACATCACTAAGTTGCAAAAGGAAAGGGAATGTAAGTAAATAAGGATTTGGAGCCCTAAAGGTTAGCTCAAGTGGTCACAAGCTAGACCCAAGATCTCTCCCCAAGATGGGGAGATCACAGGTTCAACTCTATTGATCCCCTCAAAATTTTAGCGGTTTAAAACTTAGGTACTGATGGTTTACCCTATTGGAATCCAATGGGTAGTACTAGAACTGTAAAATGACTCCAAATATACCAGGGTTTGAAATTAATATTTGAAGATGAAGGGCAGGGTTTGGAAGTATGAAAGTTATAAAATTATGCTTAACATTATAAACATAATAAGAAACTCAAATAATCACATAAAAATACACAAAAATTACCAATTCAAAGAGGGGATATACATAAATTCAAACAACATTAACATTTTTTGAGTTTAGAGGCTAGAGCATAAAGTGCGGTTAAAGTAGGCTAGAACATCTTGCACATCAAAATTAGTCTTGTTTCACCTTTAAATCAAGTTATTTAGGATTTTTCCCTGAGCTTTTCTTAAGAAATTTTTAGACATTCAACTAGCTAAAAGGGTTTGGGATCTAGAACTAAACCAAGTCTGAACCTGAACCTGTACCCAGTCACCCCAAATATGGCAAGTATCATTTATCATTTTTGGAGTCAATATCTATTTCTAACCATCTCATCCGAATTGTCTTAAGGAGTTGGTGAAATTTTCAATATCGAATCCAAAGTTACACTGGAAATTAAAATTAAAAAATAAGAATGAAAAGTTAAATTTCAGGTATGTCTCATTAATATGAAATCTTATATTCTTATATGCTTAAAATCTTATATCATTAAAAAAATATTCTTCAAAAAGCTTATATGCTTAAAATATTAACTAGCCCACAAAGAGTAAATCCTCTTTTGTTTTCACTACTAGAACAACTCTTTGCACAACTCCTAACATCTCCAAAAACCATGAGTGTACATTTGATGCAAAACATCCTCACAACAATATTTGTTAGCTCAAACTTCAATAGGAACTATTGTAGCTTCTAGTGTTGCATCCACTACCTCTAGCTCGATGTGTACCTTCACCATTGCCTTTACAATGTGTACACAAGACCCTGATTTTGTTTATATTGTCACTTTCTCAACTCAAATTGGAGATTCCTTATTTGTTGATGAAACCTCATCAACTTTACATCAATAAGAGATCTCAATGAATGATGTGAGCTAATTAAATGTGGGGATTGCTAACCGAAAGGATCAATGGACCTTAGGGCATATGTATGATTTTGTAGAAGATATATGTGAAGCAATTAATAATCCCATGGACAATGTTTTTGAGGAATCACAATAAGAAATCCCAATTTAATTAGTCCTTGAATTAAACTATGAATTAAAGTTGAATTCTATTCTCATACGAACTTAAAATTAGTTTATTAAGTTTGTTAAACTTAATTAACTTAGGAAATTTGAGTTGGAAGTATTTCTGACATCATGTGTATGTTCTCCCTACTTTGTAGGAGTCCAATGTGAGTTAATTGTGAGTTGTAAAATAGAAGACTCAGTTTCATGAGTCAATTCAGTTAAATTAGTTCTCAAAATGATTGAGAGAACTAATAGTGAGTTAACAGTCAATGGCGACACTAATGAAATCCACCAGTGCTACTGTAGTTAACTGAATATTTAATCATTAGAAACTCATGCATGTTGATTCTGAGAAATACTCAGTTGAGACTAGAGTGCATGGAGAGTGTACTATTTGTTTTAGATTCTTCTGAGTTGCACTGATAGTGCATGCATTCAAGAATTGATCCTTGAGATATCGCACATTTTTTAGAGGCTTTATTATTTTTTTTGTATGATTACCTTTTTTGTGATAATAACAAATGCATATTTTAAAACATGTGCTTTCTTCTTTCTTGCTGTGCTGAGATTTCCTTAGTTGTTGGTGCTTACAAATAGGTAAATTTCCTTAAGTTAAATAAGACATTCATGACAAAAATAGCTTCAGAAATGAATAATGAATAGCAAACATGTATAGTACAACAAACCATCAAAGAGACACATTAACATAGTGTTTTGATGAAGAATTTCAGCGCTCCTAGGCTACCACTCCTTGGTCCAGCTTCCATGGCTAGGGCCTCTGTATTAGCCCAATGTGGAAAAAATGTTGTTTAAAAATCTCTATGGCTCTTGATAATTTCACCAATGTGTTCAGAATGACCAAATTACCCAGAAATGATTATTAGATCTCTGAAAACTTCCTCTGCCTACTCTGAGGATGACAACATTCCCTGGTGGCCCTAGCTTCCATGAACATCCCTGTGGAAACATAACCTGTAGGAGTCTTCTATTTCCTTTTTAACCTATACTAATGAGTTTAGAAGGTCGAAGTCATCCAAAATTGACTATTCATTTTCCAAAATTGGTCGAAAATTGAGCAAGATATGCTTGATTCATTTTTTCCCTAGGAAACTCAGCTAAATCTGGAGAGGACTCTAGTTAGGACTGCAAAAATTGGCACTCCCACCAAAATTGGCACTCCTCCGAAATCACTGCCAACTTAATCTACATGTTAATTAATTTAAAACAAGATTAATTAAGTTAATCATGATTCGGGGCACACCTATCCATTGGTGCAAGCCCTTGGTTCTAAAAACTCGGTCATATGGAGAGGAGGTTGGCCCCGTAGGGCTGGCTCCCTCATCTCCCGTCGTTGGATCTGTTGTCACTTTAAATGAAATAGCATGGGCAACGTTAAACAAAACCTTATAGTGGTTCAATGGTAATTCATGGAGTTTGGGAGGGGGACATCACGGGTTCAACCTGCCCTCCGCCCATCCCATATATATTTTGCCACCATATACAAAACATTTCCATTCAAATTTATATGCGGACTCAGACTTTACCAATAACATTTAAATGTTCCTTGGTATACTTTAAATATATGGAGATTTGTATCAATATTTAAAAAAAAAATCACATAATATTCACCATAAACTCATAATTCCACCTTGAAGGACATTGGGCAATTTCACATTCACAAAACCAAACTAGCGAATCCTGAAGTGACACTTGTCACAACCTTGATGACCACCAGTATTACAGTAAGAATGTTGCAACTCCTGGGGCTACCAACTTTACTTCATCAACACAGGGTTCGTACAAAATTGGATGTGATAGTGTTGTATACAAAAATAGATGCAATGAGTCCGCTCCATGTCACTGCTGAGTTGGGCGATAGACCACTAGAGTTTTTAAAATGAACCTTCTATTGATTTAGAAAAAGTTTGATTACCATCTGAGAAAGGAGAATTTTACCCTAATTGACAGGATTGAAATGCTACCTACTGCAGTAAAGAACGATTGAAATAGATGCCTAAAACACACAACTCATCTAGCTATTTATCAAGATTCCTTGCCTCAAAAGAATGCTAATCTAACACATTTGAAATCCTAACTAATGCTTAGCATGCAATATGATCTAATCAAACACTTAACTATTGTGCACATGAATACGCATAACAACCTTTTTCTTTCTATCTTTTTTGTGAAAACATGAGTGCTAATCCTTCTTGATTGTATGGCAAGTGGGTTAGGTATGGAGAGAGATGGTTGTGATGGGTCATATGGCTTGGGAGGCAAGTGGGGGTCTTCTCCTAGATTTTGTGATGTGTTTCTCATAAATCAGGCTCAAAATAGGCCACTACAGGTCGTCCTACAGGATGTCCTAATGAACCTACAAGACCCCCTATTTTCCTATAGTTACATGGTCAAAGCATAAGGAATGATTTGGAAAGTCGTATGGCACTTAGGGAAGGTGAGTGATGGTAGGAATAAGGCAAGGAAGTACTCATGACTCACTCAAAACTCAAACCAAAGTTGTATGATGGTCAGATTTGCTTAACAAGAATGGCAAGATGTCATTGTGAAATGATAAGTCAGATGTGAACTTAGTGGCCTTTGGTGATCATGGGTGGGTATGGTTTCACTAAGACTGATGATATGAAGTATTCATGCAATATTGAAACTCCTGCAACATATACATTATTGTTGAAATTTATCCATAATTCATGTCAAAACAAGAAAGGCTCACATCAACATAGTAAACCATAATTTCATAATTTGTTTTCCTAGTTCATGCATCGAAATGATTGAAGGCTATTATTAAATAACCATAAAATCCAATCCAAATCTTAATATATCAGAAATGACAACTGCAAACTATCTCTTAAATCTGGAAGATGCTGACCTAATTAGCAGAAAAACCCTAAATTTCATAAGAAAGCAGAATTTTGTCTCTTTGCGCTGAATGAGATTTTTTCCTCAAAGCTTGGTCCCTAAAGGGAGGAATCAGGAAAGATACACATATTATTAGCCTTTTTTATATTTCTTTATCTCTCTAAATCTATTATTAAATCTATGCACAGATGGAAGCAAACTAATCAAATTCACTAATACTTGCAATATAACAATGCCAAAATCAATTCAACAAGTAATCTATGAAATAACCTAAGCATACAAATATAGTAAGAGGAACCTCTGGTGCTAGGGTTGGGCCCTAACCGAAGAGCTTCAGCACTCTGAGTCAACTCAGTGCTAAATCAAGGCAATGCTAATTTTCATTAACATATCAAAAAAATACATAATAGCGTTTTTCCACAATCCTTCAACTCGAAAGTGCTTAGTTATGTTGCATAAAAAATCCCAATCATAATGAGGCTCTAGGCCTCCTTATTTATACAATTTAAGTTTCCAATAGCTTCCTTAAATCTATGGAGGCTTATCTCCCAATCTCAAGATAAATTGGTTCTTTAACTATCGCTGGCTCGGTTGCCAATGATGCACATGACTCAGCTTCGTGCAACCCCGAGCTAGTGTGATTTGATTGAGGGATCTTGGAATGAGTGAGGACTTAATGAGGAAGATCCATCTCCTATAATCTCTCCTTCGTGTATCATTCTAGTTACTTCACCTTAATTAGACATAATTTTCTCCCAAAAACCTGCAATCAATGCACATTAGACCACTAGAAATAATGTCTTACTTTTACTCATCTCATTAAGAAAAATATAATTAAAACATGTAAGGAATTATGAGAAGCGTTGATTTTATTAATATTGGAGGTGTATTAATTTCCATATATTTTACCGAATGATGAGCATCATCACTAGCCCCTACTGAAAGTGTTGCTCATACTCTGAGAAACTCAATCTATATCTATGTCCTTCATTGCTCTGGTGGCTTCCCTGAGATCCCATGCTTCTGTTGTATTCTCTTCCTCTTGTGAATAAAATCACGCCTTCTTCTCCATCTCCTCCCACTGATTTCTTTCTTCTTCTTCTTTTCTTCCTTCCAAAATTACCAAAAGCAATGGTGGAATGAACCTCAAGACAATCCAATTGACTTTGAGTCTTTGTGGTGCTTGCTTATACATTGGGGTTCTATTTAGTGCCTCTCTCATTCTGTTAGGAGAATGATATTCTCTGATTTTTAGGCTGTAAGGGAAAGTGTTCCATCTCATTTGGTAGGCTTGCTAGCTGTCATCTCCTAGCAATTTGAACGTGTCTTCAAAGTGTGTGACTTCATGTTCTTGTATATCAAGGTATCTTGGTGCAAGCTTGGAATCATTTGCAATGAGGTTGTGGGTGCTGATGAAAACCATTGGGTTAGATTGTTTTGCTCTGATCATAAGGGGTTTTGTCTCTTCTTTTTCCATTACTTTTTTCATCTATGTAGATCTTTCCTCCTCATGATTCATCCATGATGCTAAGGCCATCAATTGTAGGTCCCCTAGATTTGGATTTGGGTCCCACACATTCAAATATGTCAAGGGAAAATTCTATAGGTAAAACTCAGATATTTTTTCTCTATCTTCCAAGCTGTTTTGATCACAGAGATCAATGAATTATCTATATTCTTGGAAGGGCATAGTTACTCTTTGTAACAGGGTCATTATCTAGAATTGTAGCCATTTTTCCTTGAGGTACAAGGCATAATACTTTGTTTCCATCCTACACTAGATTTCCTCCATGGAAAAAATGGCCATAGTTTCCAATTGGCTTTCCCTTTCTTGTAGTTGCCTCATTAGCCATGCGTTCCTAGCCTCTAGCTGAGATTTCATCATTGCTTCTCTGTCTCTTATGTTGCTCAGTTCTCTTCCCATCTCCTGCGATTTCTCCTCCATGTGGTGTACATCCTCTACCCCTTTTGATTTGGCAATTTGTATCCACCTATGTGTCCTTTCCATCTATTTTTCAAATTCAAAGAATAGGGGAATGTTAAAATTCTATGCTATGACCCTACCTCCTTCAATGAACCTGTATTAGGAGCTCAGGTTTGCTTATGGGTTGGGTTCTCTTAGTTCTTGGCCTTCTTCCTTTATTTCTTATTGAGTAATTCCATCCTGGTCTCTTTTCTGTGTTTCATGTAGGTTTGACAGAGTTTCCTATAGGATGGCCTCTGCTTCCTATAGGTCTGCCTCTATCTCCTGTAGGAGATTTTCCCTTTAATTAGGCTGACCTTGTGACAAGCCTCCTAACATAGTTAACTAGAGACTTGGGAGAAGATTGTTTCCATGATCTGTCTCCTTCATTTTTTTTTAAAGGGGTTGCCTTCTCTTATTTCTTTAGTGAATCCTCAATGACAATTGGAGTTTTTGTGGGGGTTTGAGGTCTTCCTTGTCTAATCCTAGTGCTCTTTCTTGACACCTGAAGTATAGTGGGGTTTTTCTTTGCCTCTTCCACTTTGATTTAACAGGTGTACTTAGGGTAATAAGAGAAATTGCTACCTCTTTCTCTATAGCCTTTGGGGATGCCCTTGGTGATTCTTCTTCCTCTTTGTCTTGAGCTACAAGCCTCTATTCATCCTTTTGTCCTCTTTCCTAGTTTCCATTCTCTTTCTCACCCTCTTCTTTGTCTCCCCCTCCCTCTTATTTTCTTTCCTCTATTTCTTCACTATGGTCATATGTTTCTTCTTTTGTTTCCTTCTCTTTCTCTTCTTCAATATACTACTATGTTTCTTCTCCTTTTTCCTCTTTTGTTTCTTCTTCTTCCTCTTCCTCTTCTATTTATTCTTCCCTCTCACTAACAGTAGGGATTATTTCATATTCAATAGCTTAAATTTCCCCTTCTACCTGCATGTCTGTAAATGTTGTCCATGCAATAGGGAGTCTTAATATTTATAGAGAATCTTCAAGGATGAGTTTGATCAACCCATGATGACCCCATTTTTGTCCTCTATTTGTTCTTCTCCTTCCAAAATGAAACTTTTTCTTTGCAATGGTGTTGTTACCCTTGTCTTATTTTCACCATGGTAACCCTAAGGGGAGTGTAGTGATTCTTCTTGTAACCTTAGGGGTAATTGCTATTGATAAACCCTTCACCATAGCCATGGAATTCGTCCTAGTGATGGGTATGAGTGAGAGGGAAAATTATCTCGCCACATCATAATCGTATCCTCTCATCCTCTCAAAGAACATCATACATTGATGTCTTGTGGAAATTTCCACCACAGCAGGATGTTGGTTGATCCTTGTTGTGTTTATGGGTTCTCTCTTATTGAAACCTCCTATCATATTTCCTTGGTAATTGTAGAGGCTTGTGTGGATATAGTTGAATTTTAACTTTTAGTAATCATGCCATACAATTCTTCTATTTTGAGATGGACTGCAAAATCCTAACCAAATTGATGATTTTATTTTTTCTTTTCAAATGGAAAATATGGAGGGTATGGATCCTAACTTAGTTTGCTATGTTCTGGTGAGGATAACCCTCCATTTGACCTCCCTTAGTGCCCACTGATAGTTTTGTAGTCTAATTTGTCTGTATCCTCTAGGCTTCATATACGTTTCTTATGTTGTAGATGCTGGTTGTATCCTGTAGGTGCTATTTTAGGAAGGCCGAGAGAAACCTCTTTGTTTGATGAATCCTCGAAGTTGCTTTTTATTTCTTTGTATGGGAATCAATGTTTTATTTCCATATATGGATGACCATGTGGGGTGGTGTGATGGCTATCTAAGTATGAGCACCTCCTTTTGAAATGTTGGTCCCACTATCAGTCCATCATTCCACATTACCTAGTAATTATATCCCACTCCTATCCTCTGTAATTTAACCATTTTTGCCTATATTCCCTTTTTCTTTTGATTTGACTTTTGCCATGTGTGGACTGGTCTAACTCTTTTCTTCTCATCGACTGGCCGAAGGTGGATAAGTTAACTGACCACCTTTACTTATATAAATCAACTCTTCCATAATCATATAGTTTTGATCATATTGTACTAATGAGAGAACATGAGTACGATGAAATAACTGTGTGGAAGGTGCTTAATCGATGTTGCATGTTGGAGAATGGTGCCTTTTTAATTTGCTTCTCATTCTGCATATTTTGATTGTGTATATAGCTCTTTCGATGCTTGTTTCTCTTCATGTGCAGGTGTTGGACCTTGTTGCTAGCGATCTTCTTGCTGCTGCTAAGCTTTGGATGAGCTTCTTCATCCTTGTAGTCCCAGTCCTGAAGATGGTTGCAATCGTTGTGGCTTCCTTTGTGGGATAGGCTGCTACAGGATGCCTACAAGATGCCCTGTAGCTACCTCTCCCTTAAACTTTCATATTTTCCTTAGGAAGGGTAGGCTAGGGATGTTTCCTTTGGGTATGGTCCTCTTTCCATCTTCTTCTTCTCTTATGTTTTTTTTCCCTCTTCCTTCTTTTCATTTGTAATCTAATTTTTTTTTTTAATTGATTTCTTTGATGGATGTAGGGGTGACATGGTGATAAAGGAATGGCTATGGTGTGCTAAAGTAAATTTTTTTTCATCTAGACATATGCTCATGTCATCATATTGATCTCGATCTACCCTTATTGTGGTTTTCAAGGTCATTGTCATTCCTATAGGAAACTCCGATAGGATTACAAGGAATCATGTAGAAAACAAAGAGTTTGTGTGAGATGGAAGACTAGGTGAATAGTGGAAGCTATGAGATGACTGGATTAAAACATGGCTTTTGTAGGTCATGCCATCCTTCTCATGTTGTGCTTATCCTCCTCTTGCTGGCTTGTAAAACACAATTTCCATCTTTTGTATCTTTTCTCTTTTTTCCTCTTTTATTTTTTATTTTTTGTAAAACAACTAGTGTGCCTCCAAGGATGTTTTCATCTTAGTTGCATGCCCTGGGTACCTCAAAAGAGGTTTTCACCCAAAGAAATTTTTCCCCTTTTTTTTAAAAACACCTTTGGGCTACATCAAGAGGTTTTCAACACAATAGTGCGACTCGGGTGCCTCATGGAGGTTTTCACCTGAGTCTCTTTATCTTTTCTCTCTCTCTTTTTTTTCTTTTTTTCTTTTCTTCTTTAGGTACTTGGTGGGGTGGAATATATGACTTGTTATGCAACCATCACTATCTTACTGATGCTATTGATGAATTCTTGCTTTGACAAGGGCTTCTTGTATAAGTTTAATCTATACCCATTGACAAACAAAGGGATAATCTTTGCATCAATGGTTCTTATCTGCACATCACCATTATCACGACACATTTCTATTACATAAGGCCCTAACCATCTAGTCCTTAACTTGCCTTAAAAATCCTTCTATCGGGAGTCATACAACAAAGCCCAATCACCTTCTTGAAACTTTTTATCTTTTATATTATTGTCATACCAAATTTTCCCCTTCAGTCGCCTCTGTGTGTAGGAGGGCCTACATCCTAAATTCATCTAACCCATTCAACTGGAGAAATCTTTCTTGTTGTGCTCTGGTGATATCCATATTTAGTTGTGCTGCCATCCTTAAGCTGTTGTATTCAAATTCAATGGACAACAGGTCTTTCTTTCCATAGACCAGCTCATAAGGAGTGAAGCCAGTGATGGTCTTCCAGGTGGTATTGTAGGCCCAGGTGGCCTCAACTAATCTGTCTACCCAATCCCTTTTGTTGCTTCTAATCACCTTGGTCGTAATGCCTTCCAATTATTTGTTGGTTACCTCCACTTTCCCATTAGCCTATGAGTGGTAAGGAGTGGATGTTCGATGCTTGATCTTGCATTGGCTTAACAGATTTTATATCATGTGAGATGTAAATTGACTGCCTTGATCAGTGACCAATTCCCTAGGGTACCGAAACTTATAAAACACATTTTCCCTTAAGAATTCAGCCATCATTTCTTGTGTTGCTACTTTGATGGCTTCGGATCAACCCACTTGGTTAAGGAGTCAATGCACATAAGGATGTACTACTTCAATTTGGATGGAGGGTCAATGAGCTTGATGAAATCCATGTCCCACTTATCAAATGGCTCAAAATTCACTTGAGGTTACAAAGACATCTCATCCCTTGGGGTAGGTTTCCCCATCCTTGGCACCGATCATACTGACCAGTATACCTCCTGACATCTTGGTGAAGAGTGGCCCAGTAATAACCAACTTGTAATACCTTAAATGTTGTTGTTTTGGTTGCAAAGTGACTTCCATAAGGCCCATCATGATGAGCCAAAAGGATGTCGAAGATTTTCTCCTCCTTGACACCTCTTCTTAGAATTTGATCCAGACCTAGCTTGAAGAGATTTCCCCCAATCCAAGTGAATGGGATGCTCTTTCTTATGATCCTACTCTTTTCCTTGGAGGAAAAGTTTGGTGGAAACTGTGTAGATTCCAAGTAGTTTTCTATGTCAACAAACCATGGAGACATAACTAAAATGGTGAATAAATGTTCATCTGGTAACTGATCATCAATCATTCATTCCTCCCCTATAGGCGAAATCAATCTGGATAGAAAATCTGCAACAACATTCTCCTTGCTAGGCTTACCAATAATAGTTAAATCAAATTGTTGTAATAAAAGTAACCATCTAATAATATGGGCATTTACATCAAGTTTATTCATCAAGTATTTAATTGCAGCATGGTCAGTATGTACAAATGTTTGGTACCTAGTAATGCCTAAATTTATTCAACGAATGCACAACAACTAGGAGCTCTTTTTTAGTCACTATGTAGTTCATCTTAGCTTTTGACATATTCTTACTGATGAAGTAAATGGCACAAGGTAACTTGTCATCTATCTGGCCTAGAGCTGCTCCTATGGATTTGTCAGAGGCATCATCATGTATATGAAAAGGAAGTGCCCAATTTTGGCCTTGGAGAATAGGTGCGGTAGTCAGCTTGTCCTTTAGGGTGTCCAAGGCTTCTTGACATCGTTTTGAGACTTTGGCCAATAACCTTAATAAAGGAGAAGCTAACTTGATGAAATCTTTTATAAATATCATATAGTATCCGGCTAAACCTAAAAAACTTTTGACGTCCCTCTATTTTTGTGGATTCGGGAAATTTTTTATGATGACTATCTTATTTAGGTCTACCTGTAGTCCTTCATAGGATATTGAGTGACCTAGAACATTCCTTGTAGTCATCAACAACTCACATTTTTCAAGACTAAGGGATAGCTTCATTTCAATGCATTTTTTCAGCACCTTAACCAGGTTAGAGAGAGGCTTCTAGAAATCACACCCATAGGGTGTAAAGTCATCCATATAAATTTCTACTACATCATGGACCTACTCTACAAAGATACTTAGGACTGCCCTTTGGAAAGTGGCAGGGGCATTGCATGGACCAAAAGGAAGGACCCTATAAGTGAAATTACCCCAACGATAGGTGAGGGTAGTTTTATCCTGGTCCTCTAGGATAATATAGATTTGATTGTAGCTGTTGAACCCATCTAAGAAAGAGAATTTTGTTTTCCCTTCTAGGCCATCTAACACTTGGTCAATAAAAGTGTTGGGAGCAGGATCCCCCAAACGCGGTTTTGGGGCTAAAAGCCCATGTTCAGTCAATTTTTGTAATATAATTGTAAAGACTCCGCATTTTGTGGTCACGGAGCACGAAGGTGTTGTGTGTCAAAAAGTGTAGTCCACCCTTAGTTTTGTAAAGTAAAGTCAGCTGTAAGAGACCTACCCATGGTCCGCGGACCATGGGATTGTATAAAAAGAGCTAAGATCTAAGTAGTTTAGGGATGAATAGGATGGCAGATCAGGTAATAGAGTGATATCTTTGAAGAATAAGTCTAGGTCTTGGGTTGTAGCATAGATAAAGGCTTTGCAGCTAAGTGCGTAGAGTCTTAGGGTAGAACTCCACAACTGAGTGCGTGGACCCCTGCAGCTATGTGCACAGGGTGGGCAGAGGCTGTAAACACTTGGAAGATAGTAATAAAAGGAGTTATTATGCAATTTATGTGTCTTTGTTCTGTTGATGTGTTTAGATATTTTATCTATGAGTTTCCTTTATTATGCTTATATGATGCTTAAATGAATGCAATTACATAGAATAATCAAACACAATTATGAATATCTGCTTAAGTGGTGTTAACTTTAAGTATTTGACGAGATAAGAAAATCACTTAGAATAATTGAGGAACCTACATGGCACACTACCATAATAGCGTGAAAGTACCTGAGCCATAGATTAGCGCTACCAGAAGGTCGATCATATACTTTCACGAAGTTATTGAAGGTCAGAATAGAGGGTTTGTCTTGCAAGCCCTAGAGCAAAGCCACCTCCGCGAGGGCAGGGATAGAAGAAATTAAACAACATCACAACCATCTCAGGGTCTGGAAACTTGGTTCCATCATCCTTCCATACTACTTTGGGTGAGACTTCAATCCGTGTTTCGTGGGCTAATGCTAAAAGGGCCAGTAGTGTAGGGATTTGTTTGGCTAATTAACACCGAACCTGGGTCAGGCCCCCTCAAGGCAACAAATATTTCAGTTGTCGGGACCAGAATCTGCATAAGAGATGTGTGATGTCATATCACTGGAATCCAAATAAGAAGGATATTGGAGACTGGTTGGATAGAAAGATCCTCGAATTCATGGCACAGGAGAACAAAAACTCGTGATTAACAAAGGAACAGTGGTTGGATAGATACTTGTATACAGAGATCCATGAGATATTTTTCTTCTCCTTCCCTATTGAGCTATGCAAGTGGATTGCGAAGCTAGTAGATAGCCAAGGAAGGTGGAAACTTGAAAATCCTATTGTGTGGACCCCAGAGCTAGTGCGAAGTCTGGAAGCATCAGAGGATAAGATCGACCATGCTGTCGATCATTGGCTCAATTGTGTAATAGGAGGATTTATGACTGAATTCACGGTCGACACCTTAGTCAGATACATCAAGATGAAGCGACACTTTTTAAAAGGACTGTGAGGTAAGTACATAAAATCTTTGAATACCTAAATTAATTTTCTATTATACAAAAATCATGTCATGAAGCTACGTTGATGTTCAGAACTACGCGAAGTGGAAAAACTTACAGGAATGAAGGAAAAAAGGGTCCAGAGTATAGTCCCTTGATTTCACCTCTATGAGGTGACGAAGAAGGGATAGTGAAGGTTTCTCCATGAAGTGTTATTCAGTTAATAAGATAATGATTCTTGTGAATACCATCTCCACCCACACCACCTCTGCCTTCACCACCTTCACCTCCAACTTCATCTGTACCACCTCCACCTCCACCGCGGTTCAGTATGGCAAATACAGTGAAGTTGCCTTTGTTCAAAGGAATGGGAAATGGGGACCTAGACCAATTCTGGCTTGTTTTGAGGGTTATATGGCAAGCTCAACGTGTTATAGATGATCATATAAAAAAGGCGACACTGATTAGTTCTCTACAAGATCACGCTCTAACCTGGTATATTAAGTACGCTAACGATAACTCGAATGTTGGAATGGCAGATATCCAGGCAGCACTAATTAGGGAATTTAGTAGGCCTAAATATGAGGTGCAGTCAATTGTGGGAATCAAAGAGATCGCGATGTAACCAAGCGAGATGCCTTGGGAGCTAGATCATAAGTTGAAATGTACAATCCATGAAGCCAACATAAATTTGACAGATGGACAACATAGCGAGTGGTTTGTGGCTTCGCTACTACCAAACTTAAGGAGAGCATTGTTGCAGCAAAGGATAACCACTCAAGTAGAGGCCTTGAGATTGCCATGAGACTACATGAAACTCTGATGCAAGATCCAAATCTAGGAGTTCAGTAGATCCATGTGTAGCTGAAGAATCTATACCTTGAGATGCAAAGTATGAAGTAGGACAGGATGGTTTAACCAGGGGTATGCGAGGAGGTATGGTGCTTGAAATGCAAGAGTTAGGGTCATGACAAACACCATTGCCTGGTCTTTGAAAGCTCTATTGTAGGAGGAGGACTGTTGCCTTTAATTTCAGAAGCTTAAGCAGGACCTAGCATGGTGCCTGCGTTATGGTGCGTTATCTATTAGGTAGTCAGAAAACATGCCATGGATAACTATCACTTGCTACAGTAGTTTGTACAGACACTATAGTAGTTGTTCTACAACTTTTGTAGGTCGGTAGGTCATGATGAGTGTACTTGTAGGAGCTATGAACTAATGATGGATAGAACTCCCACCTATAGGTTTCAAGCCAAAATGTGTCCCCTTGACCAGAGCGCAGGGGTGGCGCAGATAGGATTTCAGGGGTGCGGAAGAGGCTGATGCATAGGAGGACCTGGTAGAGGTCGAGGACAATTGATTTGCTATAATTGCGAAGGACCAGGATAATATGCCCATGATTGCACTAATCCAACGAGTCTGTTGCACAAGTATTACACATTGTTTAATCATGAAACGAAAGATTGTCCTATGGTGATAGCTAGGATATGTGACAAACGTGCACTACCACCTCAGTCGACTTAGAACCTGCAGATGATGAGGTTTGAACCGTGCAAGGAAGATCCAAATGTAAATATAGTGCTCAAAAGTGGAACCGCGATAGGAGATGACAAGCGGAAATAGCCAGAAGACATTACATGGGTTTGTAAAGCCCCGACAAAGGACGCGGAGTTTTATTTGGAGTGAGCATGTGAAGCCTTCATGGAAGCTAAGAAGGGCTTCGCTGAGGCCTCCACCCTAGGATGCAAGGATAAGCTTGAGAAGGAGATGGACCCCTGTTACACAAAAATATCATCACCATGACTATTTGCAGTCAGTATGGGTCTATCATCACTTATACTGTCCTCCTAAGCAAGTCTCAGACCTCAACTCTTCATGTCAAGCTTTGCAAATGAGAGAAAGACATTAAAATCAATAAAGCTTTGGTTCTGCACTTTCTCTCACTTTTACCTGCGGGCCCACACCCTTTGTTCATGTTACCTGCATATCTGCACGCTCTATCTGTAAAGGGGTGGGTGAGTACCCCTGTGAAAGTCAAAAAGGCGCAAGTTTATTCTAAAAAACTCACTTTGGATTAATTCTAGATGATTCGAGAAGGAATTTTGACATGGATTGTTTGCTCCAAGGTGGTTCATGCATCCCAAAAGAGAAGGAGATAATCCCTTGATAGGAGGAGCTATCCCTTTGAAGGAGGGCTTTATCCCTTTGAAGGAGGACCTAGTAACTTCCCTCCATTTCACTATAAATTAAGGCATTGGGTTAGTTGCTAGAGAGGTTAGAAGCTGAACATTTTTTAGGGTAAATGATGATGGAATTGGGACTTCCTAGTTAAGCTTGAGAGGAGAGATCACATACCTTTTGGATTCATTGGGAAGTGAGTGAAACTTGTCAAAGTAGAGGAGACTTCTTGTCGGACCCTGGGAGGAGCTTGTACAGCATCAAGGCACAGGTTTTAAAGTTCTTCTTCATTTGAATTAATACAATTAGATTCATTTTTCTCAACAAATTGTCTTATGTGGTTTGTTTCATAATCTCCTTGATCATTATGATGAATATGTTTTATGATATTGGCTTTTCAGGTGCTATTTAATTGTTTGCTTGTTTGTGTTTGCAGAATTACACTTCAAGGAAGATCATTTGGAGCAAGGGAGCGAGGCTTCCACAAACTTTCATTGGACCCAAGGTAGGCCTAAAACACTTGTTTGCCTTCGTTTTACTTGCATGTTTAGAGAAAGATAGTTTTTGATTGGCTTGCTTGTCACTAGATATCAGTAGATACTAGGAAGGTCGATCTTGTTTGCAACCTCGACTCATTCCGCGTGACAAAATGGCGACTCCGCTGGGGACTTGATTGTTTTTCTTGTTTTTCTTTGACCTGAGAAACTTGCCTTTTTGTTTCTATTTTTGACTTGTTGTGTGTGGAATTGGGTGGATTTAGTGGATTTAGGTTTGTTTTGGCTTTTCATAACTTTAGGAGAAATCTGCACCCTGTGCTTGTATCACAGTGCGTACCTATACGCACGTTTTCTTTGCACACAGAGCGGGCACGCACCTGTGCAAACTCTGAGCCTGCGGACCTTGCTAAATTTTTGAAAAACTTGATTTTTCCTTTTTTTAATTAGTTTTATTTTGGTTTAGGTATTGTTATCCTCTGCCCAGACCTGCATGCGACTTATTGAAAGCTTTCCTTGGTCTAATTTCATTGGTGTTAGGGTTTTAGGTGAAATTCCTAGAAGTTTTGGTTGCCGGTTTTGATTTTCATGTCGGTCGTGTAGTAGCTCACAACTTAGAAGCATAGAAGCCTCAGATCACCTTGGTTTTTATTGCCTTCTTTTTAGTTTAACCATTTGTAAAATCAACCCTTGTTGAGGAATTCATCTTGAGTTTTCTCTTTCCAAAATTTCGAAACGCTTGTGTTAAAAGTTTGGATTTCATTTTTACAAGAAGAACAAAAGATTACTTGTTTTTGAATGATTTGTGATTCTGGACAAATTAGTCCTTGGTTTGCTTATTGCCAATTAAAACATCCTTGAAAAGAAAAAAATATTTTGTAAGCTTTTACTTCAAGTAGTTTTTTATAGTTTGTAGATCTTAAGATTTGCTTTGTTCATAGTTTTCTCAAAATTTGCTTTAGTTTTCTTAAGATTTGCTTTAATCATAGTTTTAAGTGTTTTTATAAAAATCCAAAAATCTCTTTTGAAAAAGTTTGTTTTGGTAGCATTTGAGCGTTTGAATGAAAAAGGAAATTCTTGTGCAAATAACTAGTTGTCTCGTTTTGAGTGCATTGGAACAAAAACTCTTCTTTAAATTTGTTTGTTAAGAAAGATTTGTGTTTACACGCATTTGCATTCTCAAACTCTTTCCTAGCTAGAGGTTCATTGAAGAGAAAAGATTGTTTAATCATCTTAAGTGCATCTTTTTAGTGATTTTAAGTCGAGTCTTCACACCACGAGTTTCATCTCCGCACCTCTTGACTTAATCAAAAACCAATAAAAATAATGCTTAAAGTAAATTTAGCACATTTTTTGTTTCTAGGGCTCTAATACACCAACATAGCTTAGGCTAGTGTCTTGGAGTAAGGAGTACTTAACTCTCCAAGACAGTAAAACAAACAAGTAGTTGTATCTTGCGGTAGGAGAGAAATTCAATTGTTGCATCTATGCTCTGGGAAAGCTCCTCTTAAAGGAGAAGCACGAGATCGTGTCCGAACCAGGGTGGGAATCAATCCCTCATTGGGAACGATGCCAGATATTCATGTATTAAAAATAGTAAACCTCGGATTAACCATTGTCGAGGAGCCTGGGGTCACTTGTTGGTAAACCTTGGTTTATGTCAAGGAGCCTTCAAGGGGATTGAACTTATTACTCTTCCCTTGCGTGGGTATCGATCGTAGACTATTCCCCCATGTATATTTGTTTCTATTGGTAACCATAATGACCATATTCTATATGATTCTTCCTAAGGTGTCGGTGGCGGGAAGATCCCACTGTACCTGGAGCAGACGTCGGCTAGACTCACTTGGATTTTCTGGGGGGTTCTCTTCACTTCGAGACGGTTAAAGTGGAGAAACTTGTGCCCAGTCTTATTATTAAAGTAGGCTTATCAGGGTCACGTGTTCCAATGCTATTTCCTTGTATCAAACTTTGTGGACATTGGATTTTCTCACCAACTAGTGTTTTTGGTATGGAAAGTACTGTTCTTGGTGTGATTGATCTCTTTAGATTCTTTAGGTTGTGTTGATTCAATTTGTTGGTTCTTTAGAGGCTTTAGGTGGTTTTAATTGAGATTTTACTTTGTTTTCGTGTGAAGTAGTTAAAAGTTTTTAACCGTGGCTGAATTACCAAGGAAGTCCCGTAGACTTTGGGGCCAACCTCCTGAGTTTTCACCAAGCCAACTTGAAGGGCTACGGGCCCTGGTAACTCCTAGTGATAGTATAAGTGGGTCACCTAAAAGAAGAGAATCTACTTTGGCAGGATATAATCCTGATTTTTTGGTATTAATAGCAGATTATAGTACACAACCTGTATCTGTTTCAGAGGTTACTGGTAGTGTTGCATCTACTAGTGATATAGGTGAAGAACCTGAAATATCTAAACCTGAATCTGAAATTGCTGCTACTCCAATATCAAGGTTTGCTTCTCCAGCTTCTAATGGTCCTAGTTCACCTAGGGTAGAAGCGATAATTACCCAAGATCTTCCTTCTAGACTAATAGCTATTGAAGAACTTGCTATTTCAGACAACGAAGAAGGTATCCCTATTCCAGAAGATTGACCTACCTTAGACCTTAGGGAGCGTGAATCAATCTTTTACAATCCGCCTAGGAGCAGTGCTTGGTATATCTCATTGACTGATTTTTTGGAAAACCTGGGACTAAGTTTTTCACCACCTCGTATTTCTTATCACCCAACACCTAGAGGTTACTATCCTCCGTTGAATATGTCTAAGTAGTCATCCATGTTCTCTCAATCTCCAGAAGCCTTTTTGTATGGCGGTCCTTCTGTTCCTGCTGGGTATCAGTCCATGTCTGGTACTTTTTTGGGAGCATCTCCTCAACCTATTGAACAAAAATTATTAATTGGAAGTAATGGTACTAAACCGTTGAGTGTAGAAGATATTCTCATGATGTCAGGTTCTATTCCCAATCCTCAACCTCAAGGTACCCAGTATGTGCCTGGGGGCCAACCTCAAGGTACCCAGTATATGCCTGGGGGGCAACCTCAAGGTACTCAGTTTGCGCCTGGGGGACAACCTCAAGGACATTACATACCTACGGGACAATACGTTCCTCAAGGTCAACCCCAGACTTAGTATGTACCTCAGAGTCAACCTCAGTATCAATATGCACCTCAAAATCAACCTCAATATCAATATGTACCTCAAGGTCAACCCCAGTATCAGTATGTGCCTTAGGGTTATTAACCCCAAGGTCAGTACCCAACTAAAGGTTACCAACCACCTTCGGGTCAATCATATTATCAACCCTACCCTCAACCCGGTTATGGTCCTCAATATCCTCAACCTGTTATGGGTCCATACCCCGTAATGAATTTAGTGTGGGATCCATCTCAATCTCAATAGGTCTTGCAACTGAATGCGCAATTGTCATCTTAACCTAGACAACCCTTGGTTTCTGGTTCATCCCAGCAACCTGCCCAATCTACTGTTCAAACTTCTGCACCTTCTGTAGTTTCTCAGTCTGGGACTAATATGCCTCGTACTCCGCCTCAAACGTCTGCTACAACTGCTGCAACATCTGTTGCATCTACCCCACCTTCTTCTAGAGTATCGACAGCTTCGGTTTCTGCTGTCCCTGTATCTACTCCTTAGACATCTTTACCTCAGTCTGGACCCACGGTCCACACTTTGGTTCAGATGCCTGTAGGAAGTACGGTTGTCACCACTCAACCTCAGTATAATCAACAACCATACCAAGGACAGTACCAATACGGTCCTGCTACCCAACAACTAACCTATCAGTATCAACCGTACCCTGGGTATACATATCAACAACCTCAGCAACCCCAGTATTGTCCAGTTAATCCTGGTTTTCCAGGAGGACAAAATATCCCAAATGCGATTCCAATTCCTAGTTATCTTGGATATCCTCTTCCTGGGGCTGGGCTGCAGACCCAGAGTTTTAGGGACCCTAATTGTCAGTTATCGTTTATCGCAACTTTGGACTTTCTTGACTTGACGCGCCTTACGAACAATCCAATTAACTATCTTCAGTATTGGCCGCCAATGCCGCATAAGTTGCCCAGTGATATTCCTATGTTCGAAGGTAAGCCAGGAGAGGATCCGTTGAACCATGTGATGACTTATCACCTCTGGTGTGCGTCTAATTCCATTTCAGATGATTCAATTCGTTTACGACTTTTCCAGCGCACTCTAATTGGTCTTGCGGCCAAGTAGTACATTGAGTTACCGTGAGCCACTTTTTATAACTTTAGTCAGTTATCTACCTCGTTTTTAACTCATTTTCAGTTGCCAGTTAGATATGACAATGGCACGGAATTATTAACTTCATTAAAGTAGTCAACATCCACTTACATTTCAGATCACATCCATGAATGGAGATGTCGACAGCGTTTAGTGAAAGTTTTTATCCCGGATCAGATCTTAGCTGAATGGTTTGTAAACTCTTTACTGCCCAAGATCATTGAGGATGTAGCTAAGGCCAGAGTCATTACTGAGGAGAAAGTAATTGCTCAAGCACAGTATCTTGAATTAGTTTATACTTAGTCGGGTACGTTACACAAGAAAATCCCCGACCTACCCAAAGAAAATCAAGTCGTTGCTGCTCCTTCAGGGTCTCATGCCGCTGATGGTATGATTGGTACGGTTAATACCAAAAGTAAGAAGAAGTCTTCCAAGAATTCTTCTCCTATCATAACCTTGCCAGATTCCCCGACAGGAGATTCTTCTGTAGAAATTTCCACCGATATTCATGTTGTAGAGTCGTCTACAGCTAAATCAAAACCGGTGGTAAGAAGAAAGGGAAGAAGAAGAATAAAACAGATAAGAATTCGAAAGAGAAACCAGAAAAAGCGGAATCAACTGATGAAAAGCGCAAACCTCGTTATCCGTGTCTCATTTGTGATGAAGAACATTTTACGAGAGACTTCCCTCATCGTGCAGAGGTTGCAAAAATTTTCAAAGGTTTCCAAACTCCTGCTATTTTGAAGGATCCTTTTCCAAATCAAGACAGTAAAATGATAGGTTCTTCCTCCAATGCCAATGAAGAACCCATATTGATGATGTCCCATGTTAGGATTGCGACTCGATCACAATATTATGGCAGTAAAAGTGCTGTTGATGGTAAAGAAGCAGAATCTTCTCATTCTGATCCATCAACCTCAGCTCCTGGTTCCGATCCACTACAGATCGAAAAACCTAATCCAGACTTAGTAATCAAACCACCTGCCAAGGGTATACTTTGAAAGTATGCTTTCAATCCACATGCGAGAGAGGCTCAGAACTATAACATTGTTGAGGATTTAGCTGTTTCACCCTCAGCAATGTCGGCTTTGGAAGTGCTGCAATCATGTCAAGCACAACGTAAATTACTTTTGTCGGCTATAGGAGCTGCTGACGTTTAGGACCCAAACCTTATAATCTTCGATCTAGAAAATAGTGCACCATGCTTACCTCATCAAATGGCTGTCCAAATTCCAATGATAGTCAAAAATAGACCTGTTCATAGGACTATGATTGATGAGGGAGCTTCCACGTGTATTATGTCAATACAGTGTTGGAGATCGCTTGGTTCTCCTTCACTAAATCAATCCCTCATGATTCTAAAGGCCTTTGATGGCCGTGGGTTTCATCCTTTTGGCATTCTATATAGATTTACCTATAGGGGTTGAAGGGAAAACCGTTAATCTAGATGTGGAGGTGGTTGATGCCCCTCTAGATTACAGCCTTCTCTTGGGTCGTAGTTGGTCTTACGCTATGATAGTTGTCGTTTCATGGGTCTTTCGGCTTATAAAGTTCCCTCATAATGGAAAGACCATAACCTTAGACCAGATGTCTTACTTTTCATTCGACCCAGCCTCTGCTGAGAGCATTCAGCATATTGGTAAAATGTCGATCCCATATAAGCATGTTGGAGTAGGACTAGTTAAAGATTCCGGTTTACTGGGCACTTTTCCTTTTCCTCCTATCAACGCATCGTCTTCTACTACAACCATTCATATGATTTCATCAGGTACCATTGGTAATGATGATCCTTGGATCATACCTTCTGAATTTGAGATAGACTCATTTGGTACTCTTATGCCTTTGAGTCCATATGAACTTGCGTATCAGACCATGCAGTCATTCGCTGACACAACATCAACCCATATTGACTTAATGAATGTGGTCCATGAGGAATCACTTTCAACGTCAAACTCGGATTCAATAACGTTTTCTGAACCTATTCAAACTGATGAGAAAATTCGTGAAATCCTATGCGTCGATGAGTTACCATGGGAAGATCTTCATCACAGATCTTCATTTTTACCCGAGGGCGATCATTTTGAAAATGATTTTTCATCAATTTTTACGACTGACTATGTCAAGGATGCTCAGAATCCAATGAAACATCCCGATTCTGAGTTAAACTTGGGAAATATTTCTCGAACTATTCCCCTTGACATTTCAGTTAAGTCTGGAATTGTTGAAAACGTTCATATAGGTGCCTCTTGTATGGAAGATGAAATTCAAACATATAAGGCCCTATTTCAAGAGTTCCACGACGTGTTTTCTTGGTCATATGAGGAAATTCCAGGAATTGACCCCACAATTGTAGTTAATGAAATCAAAACTTACCTGGATGCTAAACCTGTCCGGTAACGTTTGCGTCAGATTCACCCAAGAAAAGCTGCTGCGATTAAAGCGGAAGTTGAAAAATTACTTAAAGCAGGTTTCATTTATCCAATCCCATTAACGGATTGGGTATCAAATATTGTGCCTATTAACAAAAAGCAAGGGACAATAAGAATATGTATCGACTATCGGGACATTAATCGAGCATGTCCAAAAGACAATTATCCCACTCCCTATATCGATCAAACCATTGATGATTGTGTCAGCAGTGAAATTTTCTCCTTCATGGACGGTTTTTCTGGATACAATAAAATCAATATTCTACCTGCTGATCAACCAAAAATGGTATTAATTTGTCCATGGGGAACATTTTCTTATTGCAAATTACCTTTTGGGCTGAAGAACGCTGGGGAAACTTTTAAACGGGCCATGTCTTATGCTTTTCATGATATTAAGCACATTGTGCAACCCTATCTCGATGACTTGGCTGCTCATTCATTACATCAAGCTGATCATCTCATCCATTTAAGAGCAATCTTTATGAGGTGTAGGCATTATTGGATTAGGTTGAACCCTCACAAGTGTGTTTTGTGTATTGAAACGGGTCGATTACTGGGGTTTGTTGTTTCAAAAGCTGGCATTCACGTCAATCCCTCAAAGGTTGAAGCCATTATCAAATTGCCTCCTCCTTCGATTCTTCGCCAAATCCAAAGTTTGCAAGGGAAAGCAAACTTTTTACGTTGATTCATCCCTAACTACATCGAGATCACAAAGGGTTTTACCCGGTTGTTGAAGTAGAATACTTCATTCTTTTGGGACGAGATAGATGAGAAATCTTTTGATGCACTAAAACACGCGTTGACCCATGCACCGTTGTTTCATCCTCCCAACTATAACCAGGATTACTTCTTGTATCTCGCCACCTCCTATTCCACCATTGGAATGGTTTTAGTTTAGGAAGATGAATTTGGTACTGAACATTCTATATATTACCTTAGTCAAACGTTAAATCCAACCGAGCTAAAATACTCACATGTGGAGAAATTAGCATTGGCAACTGTTCAAGCTGTCCAACGTTTTCGTCATTACATTTTACTACGTAAGACTACAATTATTTCTGATTGCAACCCTATGATCTATATTTTGACCAAGCAATTGCTGGGGAGAAAGTACTCCAAATGGATTGTCATCCTGGAGGAGTTTGACTTGGAGTTTGAAAAGTCTAAGTCAAAGAAATCTTTAGTTTTTGTGGAATTAATGTGTGACTTCACGCGTGCTAACACGGAAACTGTGGTGGAGGAGCCCATTGTGGACGAATCCTTGTTTCTAATCAGCACTTTAGATCTGTGGTACGGGGATATCATCGTTTATCTCCAAACCCAATCCTTTCGGCTAGACATTTCATAATTGGAACATCGAAAAATACGATTCCAGTCCCAACAATTCAAAATTATTGGAGATACTCTTTATCTTCGTGGGGCAGACTCTGTTTTTAGACGTTGTTTGACTCATGAGGAAGCTGAAAGGGTCCTAAATGACTATCACTCTAGAGTGTGTGGAGGTCATATGTCTGGGTATGCCACAACCCAAAAGATACTGCGCGCTGGCTACTTCTGGCCGTCTATGTTTAAAGATTGTATTATTGGGGTCCGAAAATGCAACAACTACCAAATTTTTGATCGAAAGATGCACGCTCCACCTGCTCCTCTTCACCCTATCATTGTTGTTGGTCCTTTTGCCAAATGGGGTATCGATTTTATTACATGTAACCCTCACTCAGCCAGGGGGCATGCGTATATTATCCTTGTGGTAGATTATTTTACCAAGTGGGCTAAGGCGATGCCTACATTTGAGGCAGACGGAAAAACAGCTGCGATTTTCGTATTCAATCATATAATTGCTAGGTTTGGTGTTCCAGAAGTGATTATCACTGATCATAGGCGTCATTTTCGAAATGTTATGATGACTGAACTTACAGATTAGCTTGGTTTGCGTCACGATAGTTCAACTCCTTATTATCCACAAGCTAATGGCCTGGTTGAAGCCATCAACAAAGTTCTAGTCATCATGATTCGACGAATCATTGGCATTCATCATTCGAATTGGAACAACATGTTATTTTCAGTGCTTTGGGCGTATCGAACCTCAGTAAAAACATTGACAGGTTTCACTCCTTTACAACTAGTTTATGGTTTGGAAGCTATGTTACCTATTGAGTGCGAAATCTCGTCATTGCAAATGGCCATCGAGTTACTTCCAGCCACTTCCGAAGAGGAAAGAAATTTGTTATACTTGGCTCTACTAGATGAGAATCGACGCGATGCTGCATTAGCGATCAAATCTCATGCAAAACGTATTAAAGCTCAGTATGATCGAAATGTGACCCCTCGAAATTTTTCGGAAAGAGATCTACTCTTATTGTATGATCAGGAAAATGATAAATTAGGCACTGGAAAATTTGTGCCTATGTGGCATGGTCCCTATATTGTCAAGCGAAAGCTAGTGAAAGGGGCCTATGAATTGGTAGAATTTGACGGGGTGTCTTTAGGTAAACCCAGAAATGGTCTTTACCTGAAGAGGTATTATGCTTAAAATGAGTGTGGAGATTTTTTTATTTAGGTTAGTTTTCATTATAGCTAGTGTGTTTTAGATTAAAAAGTGTGCTTAGCTTGTAGAGAGTTTTTGTCGTTATTCTTGCTTATCTTGGTTTTACTCTTGATGTCGCAGATGTTGATGCCTCTCCAAACATATATTGGTTTCACTGATGGTGCTTGTCGTAGTACACGGAATATCTCTTCCGCAACCTGGGTTATCTATTCGCCCTCTGACGAGTTGGTATCTATGCATGGGGTAAGCCTTTGTCAAACAACAAACAACATTGCAAAGTATAGTGGAGTGATTGAGTTATTATCTGAATCTATTTCATTTCGGATTCAGAGTATGATAGTGAGGTTAGATTCTGAACTCGTTGTACTACAGCTTAATAGAGTATACGCCATTAGAAATCCAGTTTTATTGAGATTATTTTTGAGAGTGCATCTCTTGGAATGTGAATTTGACTATATTGAATATCAACATATTCCAAGATCTTTAAATACATTAGCAGATGCAATTGCTTCTCAAATGTTAAATAGACATGTGCAATAATCATATAAGTAAATTTAAAAACATTCCATAACATGTTTAACAAGATAAGACGGTAATAATGATATCATATAATATAGGAGTGTGTCAAAATATACGTCGTCCTCGATCATAGGTTGAAAAACACCTTATGATTGGCAAAAACGATAAGTACAAAAAGAAAAAATGTCATATGTGACTACAATAGGCGATCATCCCATCACTGGTGATGATCTTGATACGAAACCACTGCACGAGCCACCTTACAAAGGAACCTCCTAAAAGGTCCTGGGACCCAAATCACATAGCGCTGAAGTCGACGAGGGATGTCATCTATGCTGGTCTCTGGAATGTCCCCTGTCAGGTGCTCTAGATGGCTCTCCAACTCAGCCAAAGTCTCTGCTGATTCATCCTATGGGGTTAGATCCAGTGCAACTGGTTGTTTCCTCTTGTAAGGCTGGAGAGAAACTTGTCGCCGTGGACCCACATCTACATTTGAAACTTTTATTATCAGTTTTGGGACGATATAAAAACAAAAAAAAAAAAAATTAGGAAAATGTTGAAAATGATCTTACCTGAGTCATCCCATTGCTCTCCTGGTGGAAGAACCATGTCTGGGTCCCCATGAAAAGCAACCCCAGCATAAGGAAAGTCCTGGATAGAGAAAACCTGGTTCTCCAACCATTTGAAATACTCAGGTTTGAACCGAATGACCTCGGTGCCCTCATCAGGATGACGGGCCATAACTGCGACCCATCGCATCAGTTTGGGCTCTCGGGGAAGCCCAACTCCAACATTGAGGTGTTGCGAGATCAACATCAGAACCCTCTCTAGACCAAAACTCACAACTATAGCACCATATCCAAAAGTCTTTAGTTGTCCGTTTTTGGCCCTGGTTAGTTGGCCCTTCACATTGGCCAACACAGCATCGCACCAGTTGAAAATGGTGCCTTGAAAGCAATCAACTACCATCCGCATCTGGGATCTGGTGGCTATATGTATCATTACGCTACCGTAGAGTCTGGTAACTGTAAACCCAATAACCATGAGTTCAGGACGGGATATGGTTTTGATATCTATCCCTTTGTCTCAGTTCTGGATGTTGCAGTACTCTAGCCGGAGGCTCTCGATAGACTGGCCACCTGTCTTGGCCCTGAATAGAGTCAAATGTTCACCTGTCCTAGGCAAACCAGTCAAAAATTATATATCTGTTGGCTTGATTTCGAGTTGGTGCCCACCAATAAAGAAGCACTGGTCCTGTATACTCCATCTATCAACCAGCCACTGCAAAAAGTCCACTTGGGCCCTCATGCTAGGTATGGCCTAGAATTTGTATAAGCCACATGCCTTCAATGCATCAATTGAAGGTTGATGATTCATTGCGGTGAGGTCTACATCCTCATGCTCTCTTTCTCGCCAATCAAGCATGATGTTTATCCTACATCCAAGTAAAAAGGCGAATTAGACTGCATAAAATTGATTTCTTTGGGTAATTTTTGAGTTAGTTAGGTTTTTACAAACCTTTGCGTGGGGTACACACCCCCTTGTTAGGGACAGTGTGTACCCCCGACTTTTCCCCCATTGCAAAAAAGTCGGAGTACGCGGGTCCCCTATGGTAAACCCGTGGGCCCCTGCTCGCGGGTTTTGAAACCTAGAAACCTCCTAAAAATGAAAAATCAACCCCTAAAAAACAATTTCAAATGGATAGAAATGAAGAGTAGGATGATGTGGATTACCCAGAGGAGACGACGTTCGATTTCGAAAGACGGATTTTCCACAATCTTCACGGGAAGTTTCTGGTCAAAAGCCCTTTTTTCTCACCCAAATCTCAAACGGTGAAAATGAATGGTAAAAGGTCCTTTTTATAAGTTTTTTGGGTAAATAAATTCCAAATTTGTTTATGTTTCACTTTGAAAAGGTGTTTTTTGCGACATTTTTACCCATTTTTTAAATAGGTATGAATAATGTTTGAGTTTTTGTTCAGGATAACGGATTTTTTGGGCGTAATCGATCATTTTCAACGAAAAAACATTACAGTCACCTTTAAACTCTTTTTTGACTCCTAAAACATGAGAAGATTGCCGAGTTTTTCTTTCTAAGCTCGCTAAAATGGAGCTAAAAGGACGGTCCTCTTACAGCCCTTTTCTGACCATAAAAACACGAAAATATTGTCGGGTTTTGTCGTTTCAAATTCGATATTGGTCATAAAATGACGTGTCGTTGATCGCTTTTTTACTTTTTCGGATTAGAGGCACTAATTACGAAAATTACTCCTTGGTCGTAAAAGATCAAGCGGTTCTCTCAAGTATTTTTTATACTTTTTCGAGCTTGGGAGACACAAATTTACAAAAAAGGTCAACCCTGGAGTCTTCTTAAGTTTTTTCAGACTCTCTAAAAATGAAAAACATCGAGTTTCTCCTATACTAGACTCGTTAAATTTCGACAATAAAGGACCTGTTCAATTACAAATAGGAACGGACCACTCCTTCTTACGGTTCGAATTTAAACTAAGTTGGACTCATCCAAAGGATGAGCTTATAATCAAGCATATGTTATCCTCCTCAAGCTTGTAAAAAATAAAGAGGTACTTGCCAGAAATGGTGGGGGAAAAGAGAGAAAATGAGCCTGTTTTTCATACTTTGTAACCACTCTTGAACACGACACTTTCATTCACCTGGGTTGGGAAATCCTTTGCCTAACAGTTGATCAAACCACATTGAAAGTCTTCAGCCGATTTCTGGGTATTAACTTTGGGTCAATTGTCACCAAACCATTTGCTGTGTCGTTATGTGTTCAAGAGGTCAGTGCAAATAAGCCATTCATCTGCAAAATATCTGTCATCCATCTTGACCATCCCTGAGTCAGTCCTTGCAACTAAATTTCTTCAAACTTAATCTATGATTTCGTGTTGTGGGCTTGCCTACAACAGATCGCTTTCTATCGACTTCAACTCTTTATCTAGCAAGATGATCTAGAAATCGCCAGTACCTTGGGATCTGCATGCCACAATGGTAGGTCTCCCACCTTCGACGATAGGTTGCATCATTGACCTTCGATCGAAGGATTCCGTGACATGTTCGACATTGACACATCTAATCACATCTCATGGATTGTACTGAGTACTTTGGGAGCCATTGTCATTATTGGTGGTTTCTCTCACACTTGTTAATAGTTTACATCATCGACTTGTAATCAAGTGGTTTCTACCATGTTCGACTTTGACACATTCATTCGCATGGATAGAATCGTACTATTTCGGGAAGTAGAAATGAAGACCCTAGATCTAGTTTCCACCATCCAGGCTACGAGGAATTTTGTATCATTAATTGTAGACTTATTCATACAGATGGTTGCGTCCATACTGTGTCTACATGTGTCTATACTTGTGATGTATTACAAGATCATTCCTATATCAGAGCAATAGTTAGTTTTCTTATTAGTTTTTGGTTTCCTAGTCAGTTTTGATCTGAGTATGGGAATGCCTACCTCAGCGATGATATGATCTCATATATATATTTTGCATTTGAATGTTTTTTACAGGTTCCAACCGGGATCTCCGCAAGATAATCCTTGAAATGATAAAGTACTTCACTCTTCTTAAATGATAAATGAAATCCTCATCTACTACAGACTTCTCGCTTTAGGGGGCAATCTGTTACACAAAAAATCGTCACCATGACTATTTGCAGTCAGTATGGGTCCATCATCACTTATACTGACCTCCTAAGCAAGTCTCAAACCTTAGCTCTTCATGTCAAGCTTTGCAAATGAGAGAAAGACATTGAAAATCAATAAAACTTTGGTTCTGCATTTTCTCTCACTTTTGCCTACGGGCCTGCACTCTTTGTTCATATTACCTGCGTATCTGCATGCTTTGTTTGTAAAATAGTGGGTGCGTACCCCTGTAAAAGTAAAAAATGCGCAAGTTTATTCTAAAAAACTCTGTTTGGGTTAATTCTAGATGTTTCTAGAAGGAATTTTGACATGGATTGTTCGCTCCAAGGTGGTTCATGCATCCCAAAAGAGAAGGAGCTAATCCCTTGATAGGAGGAGCTATCCCTTTGAAGGAGGGCTTTATCCCTTTGAAGGAGGACCTAGTAACTTCCCTCCATTGCACTATAAATGAAGGCATTGGGTCAATTGCTAGAGAGGTTAGAAGCTGAACATTTTTGAGGGTAAATGCTGATGGAATTGGGACTTCCTAATTAAACTTGAGAGGAGAGATCACATACCTTTTGGTTTCATTGGGAAGTGAGTGAAACTTGTCAAAGTAGAGGAGACTTCTTGCCGTAACCTGGGAGGAGCTTGTACAAAATCAAGGCACAGGTTGTAAAGTTCTTCTTTCATTTGAATTAATACAATCAGATTCATTGTTCTCAACAAATTGTCTTATGTGGTTTGTTTCATAATCTCCTTGATCATTATGATGAATATGCTTTATAATATTGGCTTTTCAGGTGCTATTTAATTTGTTTGCTTGTTGTGTTTACAGACTTACAATTCAAGGAAGCTCATTTGGAGCGAGGGAGCGAGGCTTCCACAAACTTGCATTGGACCCAAGGTAGGCCTAAAACACTTCTTTGCCTTTGTTTTTTATTGCATATTTAGAGAAAGATAGTTTTTGATTGGCTTGCTTGTCACTAGATATCTTTAGATACTAGGAAGGTCGATCTTGTCCGCAACCGCGACCCATTCCGTGTGACACTCCGAGTGAAGATTGAACGAGTTTTGAAGACCCCGGATCTAGTTTCATCCATCCGAGCTGTGATATATTTAGGAATATAAAGACATCAAGTGTACATTGTTGCCGAACAGATGATCATCCAAATCAAAGGATGATGAGTCCAAATCATCAGTCTGCCACACAGACGATTGTCTGTCCTATGTACATGAAAATGAATTTATAAAGATGAGCATGGGAATGCCCGCCTCAGCTAGATCATGAAAAAATTTTGACGAAATAATGTATTGTATTATATCTTATTACAAGTCACCTCCCAGCTCGAAAAAACTTTCCATCCTCATAGTAAAGCATTTCACCCGACATCAAAAAGATTAATGACCTCATGATTTAGGGGGCAACTGTTATAGACATTTTTGGGCACTTCAACCCCAATCATAAATGTCCATAAACTAAGGGCTCCTAAGTCCCTAGAAGTGTTGCTTCACTGCCTAAAGGAACAAGGTCAGCTGATTACATCATCTCCCAGAAGTTCTCCACTGAAAACTGCTCATAAATGGTCAAAACTGGACCATACTAAAAAGCCAGTGCAAAAGGGTGCAATGCATATCACCTTGCCAGTGTATAGGGTGTGATGCATACCGAATGGCTCCTCTGTAGGGTGCGATGGTCGGGAATGGACAAATGGCAGGGACAAAATGTGAGGTGGAAGATCATGGAATCTTCTAGAAGCTTCCCCTCTCACACTTGCCTCTCTGTTTTCAACCAGGGATGAGTAAGAGATCATCATTCTCCAAGTGGAAGAAGAAACTATCAGAGAGAGGACACTAATCAAGACCCCAGAAGATGACTCACCTCCGTGTAATCATCTATGTATGGATCCCTCATCATAGAGATCCAGATGATGGAATTTTGTATCTTATAGAGAAGTGTTGTTGGTTTTCTGCTGTACATTCATAGTATTGGGTGATCTAATATTTACTTGAGGTGAAGAAGGGCTTTCTAGCTGGACAATGATGCTGGGTCAGAACATATGGTTATAATCCTCTTGCTACTTTTTATATTAATAAAGCTATTCAATTTTTCCTCCATATTCTTGTATGTTTACTTATATATGCATTTGTATGGTTAACACAAATCTGGTCCTATGTTATTTATGAATATAGATCTTTGTTCTTCGATAGCAGTATGTTGTTGTGATTCCATAGGTACTCTTTGAAGCTGGGAAAACAAAGAAGAAGTGGCAAAGCTCTATCAGGAAGGAGAGGAAATCAAGCGCAAGACTAAGGTTGGTCTTCTTGGTTCCCCTCTTGTCTATTTTCGTAAAGGAAAATGAAAGTAGACTTTACTTGTTTGTTTCTAAGATAGCTACCCGTCTTAGTGGGAATAACACCATTCGAGTGGACACTATTCCTGGTAATAGTACCAATACTGCCTCAGCAACCAAGGGTTGTATATTCAATGCAACCAGTCCACCCTGTGTCAAATATTCCCACTATACCTGCTATGGTGGCTGCATCGCAAGTACAAGCGCTACTTGTTGTATGTCAACCCCAAGTTTCTCAGGTTGCAATATAACAGCCTCTTGTCTTAGCGATTCAATCACAACCTCAGGTTAGTGCCTCCTTATCTAGAGTGACTCAGGCTCAAACAGGTACTATGACTCCTCATCTTGGTCAATCTTCTAGTATTGGACAATAGCAAATGGTCCAACAACCATGGCTAGTTCAATATCAACAACCGCAATTCCCACAATCATATCAAGGACCTGAGCAACAAGTCTTTGTAAGTAATGGGCAACCGCATTTCCAAAGCGGTTATCAACAACCATACTATAATGGTTATGCCCATCAACCTTATCAAAGTTACCAGCATCAAATACATTATGCTAGTATGCAAAGACCCACTGCTCAGGAGATTCCATCTTATCCTGGGTATGGTTCAACTAACCTGAATCAATAGTTGCCCTTTATAGCAACTCTAGAATTACCAGATATAACCCGATTGGCGAATGATCCAATTGCTTATGCCCCTTGGTGGCCGGCGATTCCTCATAAACTTTCGTCAGATAATCCTAAATTTAATGGAAATCCGAGTGAAGACCCGTCGAATCATGTGATGACCTTTCATCTGTGGTGTTCATCAAACACTCTCAATGATGATTCAATCGGGCTTTGCCTTTTTCAGTGAATGTTAACTGGTCCGGTAGCAAAATGGTATATCAAATTGCCTAGAGCTTCGTTTGATAACTTCAATACCCTAGCCACAACATTTTTAACCCATTTTAAGTTACCCATAAGATACAAAATGGGAACAGAGCTTCTTACCAATTTCAAACAAACGAAAGCCACTCACATATCTGATCATATTCATGAGTGGCGACGTCATTGTAGAATGGTAAAAACATATGTTCCTGATCAGCTGTTGGCTGAATCGTTTATTAAGTCATTGTTACCTTCTATTACAGAAGATGTGGCAAAGGGAGGAGTCATCACTGAAGAGTAAGTTATTGCTCGTGTACAATATCTAGACTTGATCTATACTCAGTCTGGCACACTCTACGATAAAATCCCTAATGCTCCTAGAACATATTTTTCCGTTCCTCCCCCTCCTAAATCAAACAAAGACTCTCATGCTGGCAATGGCGTGATAGGTACGACTAGCATGAAAACCATAAAGGCTACGTCAAAGAAAGCTCGTACGGTTTCTAGTCAAAATGCAAATGACAAACTTCTTGCCTTGGAGGTTAATGCCATGTCAACTGACAAAGGCAAAGAACCAAAGAAACCAAGAGGCAAGAAGAAAAAGAAAGGGAAAAAGAAGAAACAAGAGAGTCATCTCCTAAAAAATCTTCTACAAACCCTTTTGGGCAAAGGAAACCTCCTTCAAGGTGTCAGATATGCGATGAGGATCATCAGACAAGAGATTGTCTATAGAAAGCTGAGCTTAGAAAATTCTTCAAGAATTCAAAAACCTCAGTGGTATTGATTAATCCATTATCAAACCTAGGAACAAATCTGGTTGCTAGCGACAATGCTTCCTCGTCCCAAGTGTTTATGTTGTCCATTTTGAAACAAGAAAATGATGCTTATATATTGACAAGGAATAAAGATTATGGAAATCCATAGATGTCGAACAACAAGGCTACAGATCAACCTAGTAGTTTGACAACAACTTCGACCGAAGTTGTGGCACCCATCATTCCTAAGCTAACGATAAAACTACCAAAGGGAGTAGTACACAAATCGAAATTTAATCCTCATGCTAGAGTAACACATCATTATAATATATTGGAGGATCTGGCCCAATCGCCGTCCGCTATGTCGACACTTGAGGTACTGCAAAATTGCCCCTCCCAAAAGCAGGCTTTATTATCAGTGATAGGTGGGATTGACCCAGCAGATTCCAATCTTGTGGCCTTTGATCACAAAGGATATGACCCTCAGTTACCAACTCAACTAGCTTTCCTTATTCAAGTGAAAGCCCTCAACAAAAACTGTTCATCGAACAATTATTGATGAGGGGGCATATACATGTATTATGTCAATAAGTTGCTGGAAAACTCTAGGCTCGCCACCCTTGTCACGATCGTCAATGACGTTAAAATCATTTGATGGGCGAACATACACTCCATATGGGATTTTAAGTAACTTGCAAGTTGAACTGGTGGGCAAAACAATAGAAATTGATGTTGAATTTATCGACGGAAACCTTGATTACAACATCCTACTGGGAAGGCCCTCGATATATGCTATGGCTACCGTTATGTTGACATACTTTAGAAAGATTGCATTTCCCTTCCAAGGAGGAATCGCAATCATCAACCAACAAACATTTCTCCCAAACAGTTCACAAGTTACAGGAAGCATTCCAATGATCCACGGAAGCTCTCAGTCACTTCAAAATATCGGAGTAGGCCTCCTAAAAGACCCTTCCTTAATGGGGACTTTTTCCCTTCCGCCTCCGAGTAAGCTGGCAGAAGTGGACATAGTGGAAACCTGTCCCATGAGATCTTCTACATCAACAAAAATGAAGAAGAACTTAGAACATTTTGATAGGGTGGATCATCGCAAGGCATTGCCTCCAAGCCCTACCATAGCTACATTATGTGATGATCAATTCAGTGATGTTGTACATTATGTACTAGGGTCATTGGAACCAGATCTTTCCTTCATAACCCCTTATGAGTTGTGATCAAAGGTCACCATGAGGATAGTTCTTTCACTGTGTCAACCTCATTAAAAAATGAAACAACTCTCTTTCCAAATCGAGTCTTTCAAGATCTCGAAGGTAAACCTTCATTCCAATCACCGAGTTGAATGCAATGAAGCTTGGGGGGCATGCACCTCGATTTGCGTTATTATGCTGGGGGCATGCAAACTTATCATGAGCAGTGTTACTGTAGGGTTCAAGCTTGTTCAAAAATAAACCCACCACGAGCAGTTTTAACGCAGAATTCAAGCTCGTTAAAAAATAAACATAAGCAATGAGAAAATGTTTCCCCCAGAGTTTAAGCTCATTAAAAAATGAACCAATTTTCCAGTAAATAAACATTGTGAATGCATTATCATCAAGTTTTGAGCCTTGGTTGTGTTCTCATCATCACCTCCACTCTTTTTTTAGCTGATCATTCACCTCCATTTGATTGTTTACCCTTTTGAGGAACATCTGCGAAGAGTGATTCTATTAGCGATCCTTGTAAAACTGCCATGATTGGAAAATTCCAAACCTTACCTCGAATCAACTGCTACCCAAAATCATCATTCGTTCCTCGAAAACGAGTCTCCTTTAAGCTCTTTTCAACTGACTCGTAAAATATGAAAAGATTGCCAAGCGATTAGCCTCTCTAGCTCGTTAAATTCATCGCAAGTGCTATCCTTCCTCTAGATTTTAATCTTTTTGGACCTGAGGGATTATTACACAAAAAGATCGAGCGGTTGTCTTGTTCGGCTCGTTAAAACTATCGAAAATTCGTCCCTTTCGTATTATTTTACTCTTTTTCGGACTTAAGGGATTATATAACAAAAAATAATCTTTGGATTCTCCTTTCCATCACTTTCAGACTCTCTAAAATTGAAAAGGATCGAGTTATCTTTGTCATTAAACTCGTTAAAACCGAATAGCGACAAACTCATCCAATTGGACGAGAACAAGTTTGACTATCACTAGGCTCGCTAAAATATAGTGATAGGTTCACCTGAAGGGTGGATTATAGAACAAGCATATGTTATCCTCCTCAAGCTTGTCAAAAAATAAAGAGGTACTGGTCAGCAATGACTAGGGAAAATTGGGAAGAAAACTTGAATAAACTTTATTGTTAGCAAGTTGCTCTTGAACATGACACTTTCCTTTTGCATCCAAGCCGGGTTGGGTTGTTCCATTCACTGGTCATCACCATTGGTCCATCACACCATCCATCTTTGCGGTTAACACTACCAATCCATCGTCAGTGTCGCTGATATGTTCAAGGGAAGTCATTCAGACAATTTGCCTGTGTCTCACCCACTACAATACATTCATGCTCCATTCTTTCATGACTGCCACCCTGAACCCTGTATCGTCAGATCGTTTTCACCTCCAAAATCATTTGCTTCATTCCATGTTGTAGATGTGGGATTCATTAAGGCCCTCCTACGATGGGTCACTTCTTTTTTACATCAGTTCATTATCCAAGAAGTCAACCTACGAACAACCCTTTCAGTACTTTGAAGCTTGCATGCCTCAATGGCAAGTTTCTCACTTTCGGAGACAAGTTTACATTAATGGCCTTCGACCGAGAGATTTTGCGTGGTGTTCGATGCCAAGTCCTTTTTCACACCATGCGAATTGTACTATAGTACCTTGAGGGTCATTGTCATTATTGGTGATTCCTCTCATGCCTGTTAACAACTTACATCATTGGCTGGTAATCAGGCGATGTCTTTCCATGTTTGGCACCATAACATTTTTCACATGGATCGACTTGTACTTCGAGTGAAGATTGAACGAGTCTTGAAGACCTTAGATCTAGTTTCATCCATCCGGGCTGCGATATATTCAGGAATATAAAGACATAAAATGTACATCATTGCTGAACAGATGATCATCCAAATCAGAGGATTATGAGTCCAAATCATCAGTCTGCCACACAGACGATTATCTATCCTATGTACATGAAAATGAATTTATAAAGCTGAGCATGGGAATTCCCACCTCAGCTAGATCATAAAAAATGTTGTCAAGATAATGTATTGTATTGTATCTTATTACAGGTCGCCTCCCACCTCGAAAAAACTTCGGATCCTCATGGTAAAGCATTTCACCCAACATCAAAAGATTAACGACCTCATGCTTTAGGGGGAAACTGTTATAGACATTTTTTGGCACTTCAACCCCAATCATAAATGTCCATAAATTGAGGGCTCCTAAGTCACTAAAAGTGTTTCTTAACTACCTAAAGGATCAAGATCAGCTAATTACATCATCTCCCAGAAGTTCTCCACTAAAAACTGCTCAGAAATGGTCAAAACTGGACCATACTGAATGCCCAGTGCAGGGGGTGCGATGCATCACACCTAATACACACGGGAGGTGTGATGCACACTGAAACGTCCTTCTACTGGGTGTGATGGATGAGAATAGACAAGTGGCAGAGACAGTTTGCTAAGTGGATGATCAAGGAATCTTCTAGAAACTTCTCATATGACACTTGCCTCTTAGAATTTTCTCAAGGATGAGTAAGATATCAATGAAATCTCCAAGTGGAACCAAGAACTATCAGATACGACACTAATAAAAAACCCAGAGCTAACTCACACCTTTGCAAAAATCTATATATGGATCTCTCATCCCAGAGATCTAGAGGTTGGAGGCTGGAATCTTGTATCTTGTAGAGAAGTGTTGTTGGTTTTCTGGTGTATATTCAAAGTGTTGGGTGATCTAAGCTTTACTTGAGGTGAAGATGGGCTTTCTTGCTAGAGGATGATCCTGGGTCAGAACATATGGTTGTAATCCTCTTGCTACTTTTCATCTTAATAAAGCTATTATAGTTTTCCTCCATATTCTTGTATGTTTACTTATATATGCATTTGTATGGTTAACACACATCTGGTCCTGTGTTATTTATGAATATAGATCTTTGTTCTTCGATAGTAGTATGTTGCTGTGATTCCACAGGTGCTCTTTGAAGCTAGGCAGATGGAGAAGAAGCGGCGAAGCTCTAACAAGAAGGAGAGGAATCAAACAAGGAAATCAAGCGCAAGACTAAGGTTGGTCTCCTTGGTTCCACTCTTATCTATTTTCATAAAGGAAAATGAAAGTAGACTTTACTTGTTTGTTTCTAAGATAGCTACTAGTCTTAGTGGGAATAGAAACATCCGAGTGGACACTATTCCCGGTAACACTGACCTGCAAAGACAATTTTTAGGCTACTGGGAAGTGAAAAAGAATCCTCTTCAAATTCTGGCTGAATATGAGCAAATCGAACGAAATGCTCGTAAGTCGGTCCAGGACTACTGCATTAGATTCAATTCTGTTTATAATGAAATTCCCAATCATCTAAGGCCACCTGTGGGGCTAGCCATGGTGAAGTTTATGGATAGTTTTGATGCTGGCATGGCTTATCAATTAAGACAGAGAGAGAGCCGGCCACAATGGAAGACATGCGGAAGATCGCGGTCAGCATTGAAGCAAAACTGCTGACCAAGAGGGCTAGAGAAAAGGCAGAAAAGAAGGTCACCGTAAAAGAAGAATCTTCATCGGTAGACCAATTACTCCGGAAGGTAGAGCAGATGCTTGAAAGGGTGAAACTTGACAAACCTGACCCACAAGTTAGAAATCCTAACTTCCGTGGCCAACAACAGCCACAAAATAGAATAAGGCAGAGAGATCAGTGAGCCCAAGATCGGATAGCACAACAGCCAGTACAACCAACTTTTCAGCAAAATTTTGTGCATGGACCGGAGTCAGATGAGGACGGGAATATAATAGGTGAAGAAAACCACTTCTTTACTCCTGATGATATTCCTATTTATATTCCTGAGGATGAGGAGTATGCAGAAAGTTTGGCTGCACACAAATATGCAAATTTTATTCTAGCCAATGACACCGTTTTGGATGAAGAATTAGATGAGTACTAAAGAGGCTTTATGAATGCTCTGTCCGCCCAGCATAAGTGATATTCACTTAGAAACAGAGACATGCTGGTTAAACCAATTCAGAAGAGGAAGGACGTTGCAACATCAAAGAATGATTCATCAGTTGCATAAAGGGAAGGAAAGTAGGCGGTTGATCCTGATAGCAGCAAATCACCATCAACAAAAAAATAAAATGAGCCAATTTCATCAAAAGAAAAGAAACGGAAAGAAATCCCAGTCAAAGAGATAGAAAATATTTCCGCTTTTAATTTAGAGAATGAAATTTCTAAATTGAAGGTATCCATTCCCTTGACTGAAATAATGAGGAATAGTAGTTATAGAGGGCAAGTGTCTAAAATTTTGAATTTTTACCCAATGTCTAATATGGTGAATGTCGAAGATGATCAACCTGAAATGATTTTTGGGCCAACATTGAATGGTGAGAATCCAGATAATGATGTGCCACCTTTTTATATCAGTTTAAGATTCCATGATTTTGTGTTACATAATGCCATGTTCGATTCTGGAGCTTCTCGCAATCTCATGCCCAAGGCTATCATGGATAAGCTGGGTTTGGACGTCACCCGCAAATACCATGATCTCTATTCATTTGATTCCAACAGAGTAAGATGTATCGGGCTCATCAAAGACTTGGTTGTGACTCTGGATCAAATCCCGATGAAGAATGTTCTGACGGATATTGTTGTAGCAGATATTCCTCCCAGGTTTGGCATGCTTCTTTCCAGGTCTTGGGCAGCAAAATTAAAAGGGACAATACAACTAGATTTCTCCTATCCAATGATTCCAGTGTTTGGCCAAATGAGGAAACTGTATCGAGAATAAAAAATGAAATACATGATTACAAGCAAGGAGAAACCAATAAATCATCCGATTAATTATGTACATACAAATTTAGAGTCTTTCTTTTTGTATTCTGATAGTTTCAATGATATCGATAGTCAGTTAGTAGAAGCAGAAAATATTCCTGAAATAGAAGAAAATTTCAGAGGAGTTTTAAAGAAAGAAGGACAAGAACAGCAGAACATCGTGGAGCAATCAGCTGAAGGTAATGGACAACAAGCAGACAAAGCACAACAAACATGTTTTCAGCACTTGCAAGAATAGGAAGAAGGTTTGTGGACCATGGATTTCGATGGAGTAGTGGGAAATGATGGCACTGGAGTGCGTATTTGGGTACGTATTCCTTTCTCCACCCCGAACAAAGTTCCTAGTAATGTGTGCGTATGCTCTTACAAATTAGCTTTTGATTGTTCAAACAATGAAGCTGAGTATGAAGCTCTGATTGCTGGCCTAAAAATTCTAAGAAAGCTGAATGCTAAGAGGATTGCAGTATATGGTGACTCCGAATTGGTGATTAAGCATGTCAGAGGCGAATATCAAGCAAAGCATCCTCAGATGCGGACTTACCAAAATGCATTTCTAGACATCATGAAATTATTTTCAGAATATACCTTGACATGTGTGTGTCGTGTGAAAAATAGCATTACTGATGCTCTTGCTAAGGCAGCAAGTAGTTTGAAGATCCCAATGAACTCCAGTAATAAATTCGAAATCCATGTCAAGCATCATCCAACTGTCTCGGACAATCAGCGATATTGGCAAGTTTTCCAAGATGATGAGGAGATTGATGATTTTCTGCAAAACAAAGGTAAGTTCAAAGAAACCTCAATTGATGTAGAAAATGATGATGGTAAGGAGGATGTGCAGACCAATCAAATGGACGTGTTGCAGCTAAAGAATAACATTATTCCTAAAGGCTTGATACCTTTAGAAGAATTCTTTGATCAAGATGATGTAGCCTGCAAACCAACATTGCAGCCAAGAGAGAAGGGTGTGGAAGAGGTCAATGTTGGAACAACTGCTAATCTCAAAATGGTAAAACTGTCTAAAGAATTTCCACAAAGGATAAAAGCCAATTATATCAGTTTGATGTCTTCATTTGCCGATGTGTTTGCTTGGGACTATTCTGACTTGAAGACATATGATACCAATATAATTCAGCACACTATACCCATTAAGCCCAATTAGAATCCTTTCAGACAAAAGTTGAGAAGGTTAAATCCAAAACTGCTGCCATCAATTGAAAAGGAGATAAACAGGTTGTACAAATCAGGAATCATTGTTCCCATCAGATTTTCAGATTGGATCTCTAATTTGGTGCCCATACAAAAGAAGACAAGTGAGATTTGCTTGTTCATTGAATTTAGAAATCTCAATAAAGTTTCGTTGAAAGATAACTATCCACTGCGTAAAATGGATCATATACTTCAGCGAGTAGTGGGATCATCTCGTATGTCACTACTCGATGGTTATTCTGGATATAACCAAGTTTCTGTCCATGAAGATGACCGAGACAAGACAATGTTCACCACTCCATGGGGAACTTTTCATTATGCTAAAATGCCTTTTGTATTGAATAACGTGGGTGCCACATTTCAGCGTGCAATGGAATTGGCTTTCACAAATAAGAAGGATGTCTTTTCAGTTGTGTACCTATATGATCTAGAGGTGTTTTCCAAATCTGATGAAGAACACATGTACCATCTGAAAAGTGTCTTTCAAAAGTGCAGAAAATAGGGCCTGTCACTGAATCCGAAAAAGAGCTTGTTCGCCATGGATGAAGGCAAACTATTCGGGCACATTATCTCAAAAGATGGCATTCGTATTAACCCAACACGTGTACAAGCGATCCAGCAAATCGATCTGCCCCGGAATAACAAAGAGATTCTATCTTTCAATGGTAAAATGAATTTTCTATGTCGCTTTGTCCCTAATCTTGCTGAACACCTAAGAGAGATTACAAACATGCTCAAGAAGGACAGCTAAGTGAAATGGATGGAAGAGGCTGTAAAATCTTTCAATTTAGTCAAATTGACTCTTTCTTCAGCTCCAATTCTAATCAACCCGGACTACACTCAGGATTTTATATTGTTTTCATTCTCTTTAGAGCATACTATGGAAGCTGTGTTGTTGCAGAAAAGAGATGATCATGAAAGACCAATTGCTTTCTTCAGCCAAGCCATAAGAGATGCAGCCATAAAATACAACATCATTGAGAAGCAAGCCCTTGCACTCGTGAAAGCATTGAAATATTTTCTGGTATATATTCTACATTCTCGTATTTTGGCTTATGTTCCTAACGCTGCTGTCAAAGATGTTTTAGTGAAGATAGATCCGGAAGGAAGACGAGGCAAGTGGATTGCAGCTTTGTTAGAGCATGATGTGGAAATAAAGCCCACAAAACTTGTTAAAGGACAGGGATTGGCAAAGTTAATGGCCGAATCAAACTTGCACGCCTTAGACATAAATCTGATCGTTTCTATGTCTGATGCGAATGAGGAAGGTTTGTCAATTCAAGTATTTGAAATGTTTTCTCTTCCTCCGTCGTATTCAGATATCATATATGTGCTTAAAAATTTGTCACCACCGCCCATCATGACTAGAAACAAAGCTAGAACTCTCAAATTGAAGGCTTCCAAGTTTTGAATTCTAAATTCTACACTTTATTAGAAAGATCCTGGTGGCGTTCTGTTGAATTTTTTGGTGGAAAAAGAAGCAAAGCAGGTCATGGAGGATTTCCACGAAGGAGACTATGGTGGTCACCATTTTTAGAAATAGCGAGATACTATTGGCCGGCATTGTTTGCTGATGTATATAAGGTGGTCAAGAGCTATCATAAATGTCATATTTTTGGAGGAAGGCAGAAATTACAGCCTTTGCCACTTAAGCCCATTGAGGTGAGTGCCCCATTTTAGCAATGGGGGTTGGATTTCATTGGTGAAATTCATCCCGCTTCTTCCAATTGGCATAGATGGATCCTCACAGCAACAGATTATTTCATGAAATGGATCGAAGCAATTCCCACCAGACAAGCTACAGATGCGGGAATTATTTCATTCCTTAAAAATAACATCTTGTCTCGCTTTGGTTGCCTAGTAAGTTAATCACTGATAACACAACGGATTTCAAATCAAAAAGGATGGTAGAGTTTTGTCATAAATATCACATCATTTTGGGTCACTCAACTGCCTATCATCCACAAGGAAATGGACTGGCACAGTCTTCTAAGAAATCGTTGGTCAACATCATAAGCTGCTAGAAATAAACAAGAAGAGTTGGCATAAGAGGTTCGTCAATGCACTTTGGGCAGATCGGGTCAGTAAGAAGAAGTCCATTGGTATGTCCCCTTTTGAGCTTCTTTATGGAGTTGATACAGTGTTTCCTACCTCTCTCGTAGCCCCGATAGTAAAACTTCTTCAGGAGGCCAGCAGTGAAGATGATCCTATGCAGAGATGATTGAATCAAATGGTCCATTTGCAGGAGACCAGAGAAGAAGTTTTCCAAAACACGTCAAAGTTGTAGGAGAAGATTAAGAAAATCTATGACAGAAAAGCAAAAGCGGACAAATTTCAGTTAGATGATGTGGTGCTGAAGTGGGATGCAAGGAATGAGGAAAAGGTTAAGCACGGTAAGTTTGAGAATCTCTGGAAAGGTCCTGTTATCGCTCAGGTTGTTCCCTTTGACTCCTAAGGGAATACGGCCGAGGTAACCACTAACCAATCTTTTAGCTGCAGGTCCTAGCTTACCTACAACCAGAGAGGGCTCTCTCTTTGGGATTTAGCTTTGTTTTAAGGGATGATTTTAGGCTAGATATGATGCACATGGGTTTTGTTTAAGTTTGATGGGATGGTGATCTCAGACAGAACTGGGATGCAAGTGTATAATTATTTTTTCCATTGGGAAATGGAGTCATTGGGAGTGTAATTATTAAAAGAGCTTCTTGGTGAAAAGGTAGTGCTATAGAGCAGGATAGGCAGGCTAGAAACAATTTTCAAATCTGGAAATAATGGAATGAAGTCAAGGAATGAAAGGCAATCAAGAATCTTTCATTATACTGGTAGAGGGAAAGTGGATGAACATTGTGCAGGAGCAATTAAGAATTCTAAACACTATTCAAAATGAGAGAACTAGTGCAAATTTGAGCAGTTAAGAATTCATATTTATGACTAGTCTTGAAGAAAACATAATAAATAATAGAGATTCAACATAAGGTACATTCAAACAAATATTATGCTATTCTTCCTCCCTGTTACCAAGATCATGAAACATAGATGAGATTTACAAAATAGAAAACATAAGACATAGTTTAGTATAACTTATTGTTCCATAGCATGACACAGGAATTCTGTAGCATGTCCCAGAACATCCAATCCACCTTTAGATCATTCAGACATAGTGAACTTCAACATCCATTTGTATTAACACAGTCTGATATGTTACAACACAGTTTAGAACGAAGAAATCATCAACCAACCCACCAACCAACAACCCTTATTACATTGTTCAGGGCTGTATTTACAGGAAAAATATCTACAAAAATAGATCTGATAGAAGATCTAAGGAAATAACTGCAATTAACCTATCTTCTCTTGTAAGTAATGTAAAAAATATCTACCTAATGCTGCACTAGGGGCAACTGCTACAAAAAATGAGGCTATGTGGCCTTTGCTGTTATGCGCTGGCCATTTATCATAACTGCACATTGCTCTCTGCTCCACTGCTCTTGAGTGGCTTTGATGTGCATTAACTGTGATCTGAGAGCCTTAAGTGGCTTCACCGCTTTCTTTGACTTTGATAGAGGCTTTTAATGTTCACGTGCTCTGATATTGTCGATCTGACACTCTTTTTCGCTTCCCTGATACTTTTTTAATTGAATCTAGGCTTTATCTTTCCTCTGATACTCTTTAACTCTTGAATCGGGCTACTTTCTCTGCTGATCCTCTTTAAACTGCTAAATCACCCCTTTTATCTCTTTCGGGCAAAAATGACTGCTGCAAACCATGTGCTGGACTGAGGTTTTCCATTTTGGCTCCTTTTTCTTAGCGATGCGCGATCTTTGATTTTCATTCTGGGCTTCCTAAGCAGCGATTTCGCCTTTGTGCACTTTTTCTTGGCAATGATGTCAGCATGACATCAGCGATGGGACCCAGTACGACGGATGACGTCAGCGGGGTGACGTGGCAGGGTGACATGGATGATGATGTCATCATGACATGGTGGCAGGGTGATGATGTCAGCGGGTGACATGGCACAGATACAACATAGTGGCAGGAGACATGGCGGCATCGTCATGCAGTGACGTAGGCAAGTGGGGAGGGCAGTAATCAGTTTGCATCAAACCGCTTTTGGTACGGGAGTGGTATGTGACAGGGGCGGCCCGATGCAATAGGAGGTCGATAACTGTCCCAGTGTACGACAGTGAAACCATCAACCATCGGGCACTATCACACCGCTACAAAGGGGTGCCCGATATTCATTAGCGCCATTGGATCTGGTAGGGCCGATCCTACGGTGGACGGGAGGGCAAAGTGATCGGGGTTTAATAGAAATGCGTGCCCAATAAACATTAATTATTCGTGGCTGTGGGTGGTTAAAACCTTAGGTTTTGGGCTTAATGTGTTTTAGTGCGAGAGCATAGTTATTCGTTCAACCAAGTGTTTAAACGAAATATATAATAATATGTATGCGCGAAGGGTAATGGTATGGTTTTATGTGTGGGGGGGGTTAATGTGGTTATTTATTTAACTAGAAATTAAATAAATCCCAAGGATAATTGACGCGGAGGGGATAAAAATGGGTCCCAAATGGACCTAAGGTTTCCCAACTTATGTTTATATAGCTATAGTTGCCATGGGGAGGAATATTTAGTGTTTTTTGGGGTTTTTATATAGTTTTTTGTAGAATAAGGGTAGGGGAAATGATTTAGTGAGCTAGATAATAGGGTTAGATGTTAATATGAGGTCTTTGGAATGCAAAGGAGGGGATGTATGCTAAGTTTATAGAATGGAAACTTAAGCATAGGGAAATGAATGGATTGTGTAAAGATTAATTTTTACACAAGAAATGTGGCTTCTTTTCACCAAGTCAACTCAAATGTCAACTTGGTTTTTAACAAGGATGGAGTGAAACTGGACTGGTTGGGCAAATCCCAAGGTCCTCAAGGGGATGTTAGTGAGTGATTTGGGAAATAAGAAGAAGGGAGAGTTAGAAATGCCTTGCTTGATCTGATCAAAATGAAAAAGTGCTTCAAAACTGTGATCTAGATACATATAACACTTGAAAACATGAAATGGATCACATATCTTGATTTCTGCAACCACGAAACTACTTACCCAGCCTACTTTACCTAACATTTTTTCTTCTTTTGGTTTGGGTGCACTTGAACTAGCAAACCCAACTTTTCAACTTTTTCTTTTTACTGTCCTCCTATCTACATCTATGCTTATTTCATCCAGGGGTTCAGATTAGGCTGTTGGGCACCCTTGCTTGTCTACCTATCTAAGAATCTGCCACGATTAAATTGTTTGGACAGATAATGATTCTCTATATTCTACAACAGGAAATTGAAACCTAGGGAGACCAATATTAAACTATTTGGACCTCCCTTTAACTGAAAATTCTTCAAAAATGGAATAACTTATCAAAATTGGTATACAACAGAGGCACTTAGACTAGCACACTCTCATGGACACTTCTTTGGCCTCAGTAGTAAATATGGAACCTTGCAGCATGCAAAGTATGACATATTTGGTATGTAGAAATGTCGATCATGAAAGATGAATACCTGCTATGAGAAGGAGGCTAACAGGTTCTTCTCTTAACAAAATTCTTCTTTGCTTCAGAGTACACTAAATTGCATGGATATAATAACATTCGGTTATACCTATTTTTTCTAAAAAGCTATCAAATTTGTATGTCTCGTCATGTTCCACATGCTCTAGTGTATCAAATATTGCTCTTGCATTCACCTTTATTTTTGCATTGTGGAATTCCATAGGCTTAAGTATTCGTGTTCTTAGCATTAGTGGTATCAAAAAATTTAGCTTGGAATGTATCAGTTTTCCTTTCCTACAAGTGCTTGTGTGACAATGGTGTTGAATAGTTTTAAGTTTTGTAGGTCATTTAGTTCAATCATAGGACAAGTACTTCTTAGCAAAGTTTTCAATTTCAGTATGTGTATTTGTTCCATATATGGGATCATTTTAATCCATATCAATCTATGTTCATGTTGCCTTCCTCGATTTCATAATTTTATTACAAAGAAATAGTCAATGACATTTCCAAAGTACTTGGGCTTGTGAAAATACCTAATGTACAAGATTAATTCTCTTTTGTAATATTGTACATAGGTAACAGGGTCATTTCTTATCAAGGTATCAATATCATCTTCATCTACTTTGTTTTCAGTACACGGTTTTTTTCTTGGAGTATATGTTGCAAAGCGTTTACTAAAGGCTCCCAAATATGTTTAGCAATGCTAAATGATACAAAGAAAGTGGGTAGACCTAACTATCGAATAATTTCATATATTTTCTTTTGTAAATATGAAAACTAATATGGCGATGTATGTATTCATCTAAGATCCATATAGGCAATGTTCAATGCAAGAATGTGTTTCAAATTTTCCATTGTTTTAACATATTTAGCTAGTAGATTTTTTCCTTATAACTATCATTTCCTTATATGAATGCAAATACAACTAAATACTTGAATGAGGATAATTCATATTGTTTTGTAAAACAAATTTGTTTTATGATATGCAAAATCATGATCTTGATGCAAAAATTCCCACTTAGTAATATCACAATATGTAAAGCTCCTTTTAACATTGTCTAATTATTTATTTACATAAAATAGCATGGGAAATATCATCTCTATATAATAATTATCTTTGAATATGCCCAAAGGCCTATAGCCTTCACCCAAAGAAATGTTTATGTAACAAGCCACCCCACATTTACCTAATTTCACAAGGCCTCCTGCGTAAATCTAAACTGTGTTTCCACTATGACATGACTCAACCTCCTAGATCAAATTAAGGAAGTGTGGACTATAATTGAGACTTACTGACCTACCTCAGGACCACAGATCACTCAAAGGCTAAAAAACCACCTCAGATAATTAGTTTTGTGTCTACGGACCCAATATCTGAGCCAATTTTCTAGGTTAGTCTCTAGACCACTTCCTAGAACTTATTGTAACTTTCTATAATATTTCCCATGACAACAAACTAATCATTCAAACTTGAAGCCATAACTTGACCTATACTGACTAGAACACACTAGATATTTTGTCAAACATATGGTAAACATGTGAATTACAGGTCATGAATGGATATCTAAGTGTAAATATATATACTTGAGCTGAAAATCACTGAGAAGGTCTAATGCCCTCTGAAGTAGATGCAACAACACTTGTTATCCCATGCATTCATCAACCAGTCATTAACTTATCAAATCATAATAATAGACATAGCTAAAGCACATCTTAAATCAAGCTTGTTATGTGAAGTGTACTACTATGGATAGACATATCTTCCCTAGGCTTGGTGGACTAACCTAGAACAATAGAAAGGAAAAGGGACTAATGTTTTCCTTAAATTAAATAGATAACAAGATGAAGCCTACTTGGAATCTGTCGTATGCTTCGCTCCATTATTGTATTGAATTCCCCAATCCTAGCCCTGATTACTATTATTAGAACCTTCACAGTTAGATAACACAAGCCAACGATCCACAAAATATATGTAGCATCATCTAATCACTTTCTTCAATAGATCAACATGGTATTGAAATATATGAAACCATAACATCATATATAGGAAAAAAAAAACTCTTAGCATTCATATAAATGGAGTGAGTTAGAACAAAAAATAGGTGTTGATCCTGTAAAATAGCTCCTCCAAGTTGACTTGTGCTTTCCTTGTCACAAAGTGCACCTATAATCACCTAATGCATGGAAATATATCTCTCACATCAACATAAGGGTAGAATCACTCTCCAAAAGCCAACAACAACCAACCAGGTGCTTGTGGAATGAGGTAAATATATAGGAAGGAGAGGTAGTTCATGAAAACCTATCCATTTACCAATCTATGCTTGAGATCCAAAAGTGATGGGAGGATGAGATCAAGGGATAAGGTGGTGATTAATCCAAAGTGAATTAGATAGGATTCAAATGTTTATCCAAGTTAAATGGTTGAAACAACATTTGGAAGCTTCGTAAATATTTTTATTTTTCTTGAATTTATAGAATCAACGAACCCCCACAGTTATGCAGGGTGAATTGCATAGCACCCTAAGAGAAGAAGAGACTACACTACAACACAACTACTCAGTTATGCAGGGAGTGCTAGCCCTTAAATTCATTGAAATGAAGCAGTTTCAAGCAGAAACTCATGGATAAGAAAGAGTCACACTTAGGGATTTGTACAAGGATGATGAAAATGGGTAAAAGGATGTTGATTGATCCAATTTGTAGGCCTAATGACCAGATGCGAGAAAAATTCCTATAAAATATTTCCCCCTAAAGCACAAAGTCAGGAAATGGTAACTAATGACTGTAGTGCCTTACCTTGTGACCAGTCAAGATCAAGAACAACCAGTGAGATCATCATCTGTTAAAATACATTTACATCATGACATATTTGTTGAGGGATGCATACCCATACTCAGCACATAAGCTAACATTACATGTACAATGATCAAATGACATTTCCACATATGAAAATGGTGGATTCATGACTGGACAATTGTTTGTGCGATCATAGCCATTATACATTGTGATCTTGTATTACTCTTGAACCGTAGCCCAAATTGATGAAAATATATCCAGGGTTTTCTATCTCATTCACACGACCAATCAATGTATGAGTCTAACCATGTGAATCAATGAGTTTAAGTTGAACATGATATACACCATATGATTACTGGCTAATGATGTAAGTTGTTAACATACACGAGAGAAACCACTAATGATGTTAATGGATCTCAAGGTACTCTCATAAAATCTATATGGTGTGAATAAATTAGTTGATTTCAAACACCACACAAAATATTTCGTTTGAAGGCTAATGATGAAAACCTATCGTCAAGAATGAGGAAACTTACCATTGATGTATGCAAGCACCAAGGTACCAAGGGATGTTTTTAAGTCAGCTTCTTGGATAATGAGTTGATTTTTAAAGGAAGTGACCCATTGTAGGAGGGCCTTGATGTATCCCTCATCAACGACATGAAACTAGTATGATGACTTGAGATAGAATGATCAAAATTTTGCTGATGCAAAACTGGATCAAGAAAGGTAGACATGGAATGACGACTTAAGAATATTGTAGTAGATATTGACTGAATGACTTCTCTTGAACATAGCGGTGACATTGAATGGAGTTGGAAATATTGACCCAAAACCAAAAGAAGAGGCTTTGAAAAGGTATGATAAACCAAAATCTAAGAAAATTTATGTTGGCTTGTAGGGGCTTGACCAAAGTTCAAAATTAATTAGCCAAACAAATCCTTGTACTACTAGCCCTTTTGGCAAAACAGTCTGCGAAGCGCAAACTGAGTTCTCACTCCAAGTAGTATGGGGGCGAGGGGTGCTAGAACTAGGTTTCCGCACCCTTGAGATGTTCGAGGGGTTGATACGGTCCAACTGTTAGTCCCTGCATGCAGGTTACTTTGTGCACTTCCCTGGCATTCATGCCCTGATATATTCGTCTTCACGCAACCCCAACCAAGGTTTGTGGGGGTTCTACGCTGCTGGAGTAGTGCTCTACACTATTCCATAAGTCACACCTAAGATCTTACTTATCTTCTTACACCAGTTAGCTATCTTCGAGGAAATGGATGCCTTATGTTATATTTATTTATACAATACATTCAGATGAGTTTGCGCAACAAATAAATAGTAAACTTGCAATTCATACCCAATAATACATAAAACAGGAAAAGATACACAGAAATATGGTATAACTTCTCTTCTATTAATTCTTCCCATGGTTACAAACTCGACTTGCCCTGCGCACTCAACTGCAGTGGTCTGCACACTCAGCTGTGGACTACTAGACCTCTACACACTCAATGGCAAAGCCTTCTCTTACTCTACAACCCAAAGACATGATTTAGACTTGACTCAGTCACTTCCTTTGACTCATCATCCTTTCATCTCATTACCTTAACTATTTTATACACTTAGAGCCTCACTCTATTTATACAATCCCAAGTTCCATGACCATGGGTAGATCTATCAAGCCAACATTACATTACAAAAATAAGGGCAGACAACCCTGTGACTCTATTATGACTTCGTGCTCCGTGCCCACAAATCATGGTGTCTTTACAATGGATTTAGTCAAAACTTGGGCTTTAAGCCCCAAAACATGCCTTGGGGGGATTCCATGCCCAACCGGCCCCCAATGCAAACATTGTGACTCACCCTCGAGTCACTCTGTTGGTGTGGAGATCTTCGCGTGGAATCCCTCCAACTCTACTCAAATCGATGCAAGGTTGGCAGTGCACTTAGCTACTACCTGTTGATTCTCCTATACCCATTGTTCCAAGACTGCGGTGTCGGAAATGCTTCCCTGCATCTATTCCTGCATCCCCTACATTTGCGCGAGCTTTCCTTCAATCGTTGTTGTAATGACGAAGGCCTCGTTGATCCAAGGCTAAACATGTGCCTTCAAGACTACTTCTATGTGTCGTGCTGCATCCACTTGCTCTTTCAATGCTTTGGCTCATTGCATCTGCGTGAGCCTCTAAGTGAAGGCCACTATTTGCGTGATCCCTTTGACATTGCCATACTACTGTTGGATCTTGTGCACCTCTGTCTCTAATCGTTGGATGTTAGGGTCCTCCTGTAGATTGGTTAGGACCTTGAAGGACTCTTCCAACATCATGGTGCAATCCCTTACTGCCCTGCTGATCTTTTCCATCCCCGATGTAATAGCACTGACGTATTGTTCTCCTAGTTCCAGAGGGGTGGACGACTATGCCTTCAACTACAACTCTTCTATATGAAGGTTTAGCTTTAGTTGAACCTTTGCCATTTCTTCTCGCACCTCGTACACCCCTGTTACTAGTCTGTGGATGCGTGCCTCTGTTGGTGCGTCTACTGGGATGGCCAGCTCAGGGACCATATGGCAAGCTTGTTCCAGTACCTGTACCATCTACCTATTCTGTGACACCACTACGTCGCGCTGCAAGCTCAACTGCTCCATGTTGATCTTTTGCTCGCTCATCACTTGCAATGCGCAACTCTCCCTAGCTTGCATTTCTGCAGTAATCCCATCCTACATCACATAGAGCATCTCCCATGGGAGTGTAGCCATGTTGATCCCTATCCATTTTAGTGCACTAACTGTAGGCCTATCGGCCTCATTTGTTGTAACCTGATGTAGGAGCATTCAACCCAAGACGAAATCATTGTATTTTAGTAGACATAGGCTATCATGTGTTTTAAGGAAGTTGGATTCCTAAGTGGTGAATTAATGTAATAATTAGGCTTATGAGTGAGAAGGATAAGGGTTAATTAGATAATATGAGGATGTTGTAAGTGCTCTCGAATTAAGGAGAACATGAGTGGTTAATAATGACAAAAGAGTTAGAAGTCAATTATAACTCTCAAGGCAGTTTCATGATTCGAGGAACTAGAGAGAGTTCTTAGGGACTTAGAGGACATTTAGGAGTCAGTTCAGTAGATTAAGGATTTGAATCAGAATTAGTTCAACAAAACCCTTTTGGTATAAATGTAAGCTTATGGGAAAGAAGAAGGGAAAGGCCACTGATATCAAATATTAGGCCTGAGAGACAAAGAGTCTCAACATCTAATCAATTATTCATATTTATATATATAGTGGCTCATTTGGGAACTGTGTAATGTGTGAAATATGTATGTAATGATTGATTTATACGTGAATTCATAGGTTCTGTAACAAAGGTTGTAGGTAGAGTTCTGTAGAACTACGTAGAGGAGAAGAATGATATGGAGGAATCGTAATAGATCATTGAATCCACTTGAAGGATCAAGAAATGCTCTAAAGTGACATCAATCAAAGGAGCATGTGAAGTTAAGCTTAGGAGGAAGAGTGCATAGCGAAATAGCAAAAGAACCAATTTTTTTTAAAGAAACTCAAACCACAAAGAAAAATTGAAGAAACAGAGTAAAAATCAAGTGAAAGGGATGAACAGAGAAGTGAGGTGCTAGTACAAAGAAATCGTTGGATCTTATAGATCAATGACCTAGATCATGTCGCATGGGGTAGTGTTGAAATATCTTATCAGCGAATTTTAACAGAGAAAGGTGGTTTGAACACACAAGAGTGAGAAGTGGTATTGAGGAGTGAACACCCGATCCCACTAGCTGAGCGACATGTAGCAGTGAAGGTGAGAGGGAAAATTTCTTTTTTGGGCAATTATTCTTTGTGCCTGTTGTCTATCCAAATTCATCATGGACCTTTGGATCTACTAAGTGTAGATCAATGGCGGAAGATCATCAAGCGAATTTTCGAATGAGGAAGGATCTCGACCATTGGATTGATCACCAGATCAACAGTCAAGATATAATCGAAGTTGTTGGAATGAGGTTGGAACAACCATTTTAAATATAGCAATAGCGATAGCGATTTAATCGCAACCATCGGATCAGAAGCTAGATCTATGGTCCTGATTAGATCAAAGATCAAAGGAAGGAAGGAGCAGTGCTTCGGAAATGGTTGAAAGTTGTGGACCTGAAAGTTTATAGAGGTGGACTCAATTCCATTTGATTTCTAGCCTTAAGTGTTGTAGTCGGGTTCTATGTGTTATCTGTGTAATGCGCATATTGGAGGGGAAATGCAACAAGCTATATGAAGCAAACCCGACAGGGTTATATGGGTGTTTGTTATATTTGAAGTCCTACAGTGTAATCACATATTGGATGTAGAGGAGGTGTGTTAATGTGACCATGGAGAGCCCCGATTGTGATCAACGATAAAGGGGAACCTTAGAAACTGTACAAGGCTTTAAAAAGGGTGAAAAGGTAAGTTATGCATGTTTATGTGTATTTCTATTTATAATAGAAATAAAGCACCAATTGGAGGTTTGGTGGTTAATTCCGCATTAGCCAAAGGTTAAAGAGGGGTTTGTTATATATATGCGGCAACAAAGCTATGAAGGCCTAAAGCATTGATAAGGCTTAAACTAAAGTTTATAAGGGGTGATTAAGTTCCGATATAAAGGAAAAGGTGAGTTAAGGGTTACACTTTATTAGTCTATAAATCATTCTGCTTGAGACTATGAATGGGGCTTTAACCATTGATAATTGAAGATTTTGACTCCTTAGAGAGATAATTTCCTGGGACTAATGTTCTTATGCATTTTATATGTAAATTGTGGTTATAAGCGAGGGTAACCTTGCATCATTAGTTGTATCAGAGTAGAATTGTAATCAAAGAGAGGAAAGATTTCCTATGAAAAGGAGTTTGCACAAAGAAGAAGGTAATGTGCATAGGTTAATTGATGAATGATGGAGGCTACAATAGAAGATTGTAGGGGAACTTTTTAATTTTATGGGAGATTGTATCAGTGCCCGCAGAGGCTTGGAGTAGACAGGAAAAAAGGATTCCTTGAAGAAAAGTGAGAGAAAGATTTCTTAGTACAATTTTTGTAGGAAAGAGGACTTGGAGACCAAAGAGAGGACAATACATTCAAAGTGCAGAATAATGGGGGAATAAGATCATACATAGATATTGGAGGTAAGATAGTGTGTTTTGTTTCAAATTGAAATTGAAGATTGTGGTTGCAGATGAAGCATCTCAGCAAAGGACAACAAGAGAAGTTGTGAGATGAGAACTAGATGTGTTCTTGAAGGCATAGTAAGGAAAACACTCTAAAGGAGAAGTGGCATTGAACCTAAAGAACCCAACAAGAGGTTGGATAGAGAGAGGACAATTGAAGTGTCCTCAAGAGAGAGTGAAATATTGTAGAAGCCTAGAAGGAGCAAAGTTGTTTCTCAAGAGAATGTTCTAGATAGAGGACCCATGCTTACGAAAAGGCTAAGTGAGGAGAGCTTAGTGAGGTAAGATTGTAGTGAGGAGGACTAGCTATTGTAGAGGCTTGTTGCAGATGAGCGAGGAGCTCATGAAGAAAGAGGAGAGGAAGATGACTATTGATAGTCATAGCATAAGTTTAGAGAGAAGCCACAATAGAAGGTATAAGAAGAAGAATTCCAAAGTAGATGGAAAGAGACTGAGTAGAGAGGAGATTGACAAGGAGTTGGCTGAGATAAGAAAAGAACTTGATGTGTTAACAATGAGGCTAGAAGAAAACCAGAGACAAGGTTGGGTATTAAGGAAGAAGCCAATAGAATGGCATGAGAAGTAGAGAAGGCTATAGCAAAATCAAATAAAGTGGCTGAGGGAAAAACTCAAGGAAGTTGAGTTGGAAATGGAAGAGTCCATTTGTGAACTAGAATAGGGAGAAATTCTGGGAGAAAGTGATGACTACACTGAAGATAAAGAATGGAGATCAAGTGAAGATCTCATGGACTATTGGGATATTTCAAAACAACATGAGGAGATGCTAACTGAAGATGAAGAGCTGATGTATAAGGCCATCAAGCGTTGTGTTTTTTAACCCAATAGTTTTGGTGTGCTTGCAGGATGCATAGGAGAGGATAGACAGTCTTGTGAAGTTTTCGAAAGCATGGAGGAGTATCTTACAGAAGATGAATACTCTGAAGTGAAGTTGAATAGAGATCTTGAACTGAAATATGAGGAGCAATGTGTTTTAGGGGATAAAAGGTATTGTTATAGCTCCAAATCTCACTCTTGATGTTTGTGATGCTACACTCATGGCTTAGGGAAATCCCTCCTTCCAGATCTGGTCCAAATACTTAAAAAACAATGTTTTACACCCTATATGCGACATTGCCTTGAGCTAAACACATGTGTACGTGGGTTTGTGTATACCCAAACTGTGTATATGCCTTAAAACACTTAAAAAAATTAAATCTCCTTAATTTTGGGTGGAGATCACAGGCTTTACCTATTGATTACCTATTAGTGCCCGTGGCCCAACTGTTCCCAACTAATTCCCAACTAAAAAACTACTTTGGGAGAATTATAAAAAGGCTTCAATGGGAAGGCCTAAGGAGGAGAGAATAGAGAGAAAAATCACTCTCCTAAGATTATCCCTAATCAGGTTTGAAGAGCCTTGTGCTTCCAGCACTTCCGCCATTACAGAAAACCCTTGTTTCCTTTAGTTATGATGTATTTTCACTAGTTGAGATATCCTTGTGTGAGTCATGGAAGGAGCCTTTTGAAGACTTGGGATTGGACAAATCCGGAGGATGGTTCCACTTAGAGCCTACGAGAGTAATATTTAGGAGATCTCATTCCTTGTTTTACTTTAGCTTTCTACAATAAAGAAACACTTTTCTTGTTCTTGAAATTAATCTTCTTCATGCTTATGATGTTAATGTTATGATTTGCATATGAATTGTTGTTTCAATTGTGTAACTAACTACCTTTCAATATGCTATGAAGTTGATTTCTTTATGATGCTTAGTCCATATTCTACTATGCTTCTTTGAATTGGTTGTTTTTCAGGTTGAAGGATCGAAAGGAACTCCAAGAGGGTTTGGACCTTGGCTGGATCTACCCAAACGAAGGCCCCCCAAGTGCACCTCTCTTCGCGTAGTTTGATTATATTAGTATCATGGCTGTGTCAAATGCTTGTTTTTCATTGTAGATAACCCCCGCTCTGCTAGGGTATTGACCCAAGACCCTAGGGGACTTTGTCCCTCAATAGAATTGGTGACTCCATTGGGGACAATAGTATTATTGTTCCTAGTTTGGGTTAATTTAAGCCAATCAGGGCTCAGTCTTTGATTTTCTTGCTGTAACTAAGTTTTCTGTTATTATAGGAACACAGACTTTAAGTCTGAATAGTTTCTTCAGACCCCTTTTTTGCTTTTTTCTTGTGAACTGTTTATATACGCAGTTTGTTCAGGATATAGAGACGTATGTATGAAAGTTTCCACATATGAACCCGCGTACACATAGGTTTCTTTGGGTTGAATCATGTATACATGCAACTGTGCATTGACACAGTTGCGTCTACCCTAATTTTACAAGGTTTTTGCAAATATTTCTTGTTCAGTGTTATGCTCTTATACCAATAGGTGTCATATTTCATGATTGACTTGGTGAGCTCTGTAATATGTTAATACCTTTCTTGTTGCAAAGGTTTTCCATATTTTTCAAGAAATCAAAAAAATTAAAAAATGTAAAGAGGTTATACCCTAAAAGAAAAATCAAAGGGTAAAAAGAACAAGATGGTAAAAAAAGTGAAAGAAAATGAACCCCACCAAAAGAAAGACCAAGGAAAGTGTGCAAATTTAAATGCCACTAGTTTTTACTCTTATGCAATAAACAATTGTGTGCAGCTTGTAATTAATGCCACAATTGATGAAGAGTCAAACTGCTTAAACTTGGCTTATTCATATTTGAATTTCATGTTTTAGAGATAGAGAAAAAATATATGACCAACCAATGTAATCTTGGTAGATATGTAGGTAGATAGAGTAAATGAAAAGAACTCAACAGTGTAATTTGAGCCCTTGGATGTAATAACTGTAGATTTAGGTAGGCTTGCCATGTAAAAGGAAAAGAAGAATGATAAGGGTTTTCCAGTCTAAGTGCACCCAAATAAAGAAGGAAAAAATGCTAGGTTAAAGTAGGTAGGGTAGTAGATGGTGTTGCAGAATGATAATTGTGATGAATAATGTCTCTAAATGTGTTAATTTTCACTCTTATTACAAGTGCAAGGCAGACATTATACTTGATGCAGTTCAAGCAAGACAAAGTCAAATAACTAACTTCCATTCACATTTTCCCCAAAAGATTTCACTAATTCCCCCTAAAGTATTAAGGACTTTGAAAATTAAAGGGGGTCAGAGCATTTCTCTGACTTTTGGAGGGACCAGATCTTCAGCCTTATGATTTAAAAGCCCAAGTACTTAGAATCATCCATAAACCATTCATTTGATTTCATAAAGTCATTGCCTAAGTAAAAATCTTATTTTACTTAGGAATAATTCACCATATCACCTAAAAAATCCCTTTTTAACTTTAGCCTAAGTTTAAATATATACGTGAAATATTTTAACTTGGCACTTTTTCACTTCATAGTCATATTAACAATTAACACACATATTATATAAATCCCAAAAAAAATATTCCCCTTCCCGTATTATTTAACTATATATAAAACCCCGACATTTTATATATTCCCGCCCTCGTTGAATATGACCATAGTCATAGTTTAAAAAAGGATTAATGAATTAATTTGTAATTCATTAAGAACCTAATCCGCCCCCCCCCTGCTCCACAAAATACGAGATTAATTAACCCTCTAGGTTAATTAATAACCATCCCCGCCATTCATAAATCACCTCGATATAGTTAATAACCTATTTAATGTATCGGGCCCACACAAATAAAGTTCCACCACCTCCAATGCCCGTCCACTATCCGATCACTCCCTTGTCATCCGACGGTCGACAGCGATATCGCGACCCCCCTTACCACCACGCGTTAACTCGCGATCGCTGGGTGGTTTTCCACCTGTACTAAAGCCACGCATCACGCAGCTAATATGCTTGCTCGCCGTCCGCCCATTACCACTTAACTCCAAAAGCGGTGTGATCACGTAGCACTTACCGCCCTTCGCTGATGTCAATCTGATTCCACTGATGTCATTCGCCCAATTAAATGCAAAAAACCTCGCCAACCTTTGTTTTGTGAAATAAAGCGAACAAATGTCATTTTTTCTCTAGTATGCTACGCCACCTAAAACATCTGTTAAAAAATTTGAGCATGGTTTACCTCACGAAAAGCATTTTGGACTCACTCCACAGACCTTTCAAGCTCAAAGGAAACCTTTTCGACCTCTCCTGCAAACCAATGCTTTCTTAACGGTTTGTTTTGTTGTACAAACGATTAGAAGACTACAACCTTGGATAAACAGTCTTAATACTATTCATAAGACTTGTTTACTCCATGAGTGTTATCAAATCTATTCAAATAGAGATGGAAGATAAAACATATAGTACAAAGACAAGCAAAGGAAATAGGAAATTAAATGATTTACTGTTGAAACAGATAGTAAAAACCTAAACTATACATGGAAGGTAAAAAGGACACAGTAAAGAACAATCGAAGTGTATCAAGGTTAAGGAGTACCAAATTGAAGACCAATTCAATTATATCAGCTAGCATAAAAATAAACAACAAGGAAGATAGTTACAAAACAGAACATACAAATTCATGACAAAGTGAAGACAAATGAAAAACAGAGCAGTAAAAGTAAAAAGTAAACAGTAAATAGTAAAAGTAAACATGAAGAAATTGAGGGTTAAACAAAGATGAAAACACTTTCACCAACTACAATGAAGTTTATCCAAAGTAAAAGTGAAAAACAGTCAAAAGAAGTTTAAGGTTAAAAGATGAAATTAGAGCAAAAATGGTACATTCTTCAGAAAATTTCTGTTTAAGTCATAGTTTTACAGAAACTATTGTGGCCAATCCAAGAAGTATTTTGAGAAACTGTAGGAGGATTTTGTTCCTAACAGGCCAATCTACAACAACCTATCTCACTTTTTACACAGGTATTACCAAGAGGGAGATAAGTTCATGTATTCACAGCCTATTTTTTAGTTTGTGCAAAGTACTGTTTTTGACATCTTGTTACAGAGAATATTGTGAACAGATGGAGATGAAATTTGGGAAATTTAGAGAGGTTTATGTCAAAAAAAATCTTTCACTTTTTACACATATATCATGGATTGAGATATAAAACCATATCATTGGACCGTAAGTTTGCAGAATTTATGGGGCAAAATGCACAAAGGAAGGATGCAGTTAATGACTGGGATGCCTCATCATCAACTAAGAGTTGCTATCAAATTTGGCTTTCTCTTGTTGGTCACCATAAATCCATAGAAATAGTGCCAAATAGATTCATTAGTATTGAATTTCCTTTATTTAAGTTCTATTAATGTAAACAGTTGGAGATATTTGTTAAACTAATCTTGATACTTTTTCAAGATATTTCAAATTACAATTAGTATAAATACTTCTTCATTTGAAGTATTTTGTGTGGATTCATATACATTGCTATAATACTAGTTTTTTGGAATAAAGTGCTGATTGGATCAAATTTTCGCATGGCTTACTGGACAAAGAATTAATGCAAGGGACTTTTCACAGATTTCTTGAATCAAACACTGGATCAATAAGTCCTCTATACCTTATGTTTTAAAGTTTTCTCAGTTTCTTATGTCATCTCTGTTCATATCTAAATGATAAACAAAAAAGAGTAATTCATAATATGCTTGATTGCACTATGTCCTCAAAAAGTTATCATTTTCTATGTTTTCTTTTGAATTAGAATAAACAGTGAAATCTTAATTGCTCTTGTTTTCTAGTTCTGCCACTTTGATTATTATTTAAAGAATACTTAATTGCTCTTTACTTGTAATCAATTCTAGTTCCATTTTCAAATAAGTTTAAGAATTCTTAACTACTCTTCACCCATTTTTAAATCATTCCATATATTTCAAAATCGTTGTTGGTTCTCTGTTTGACCATATTGCTCTGTAAAACCATCCTTTGTTAAGAAACCTAATCCAATGAAGCCATCTTCCTTGACTCCATTAGCCCAATGGTCTAAACTACTCAGTCTTACCCCTTTGCTATTGAATCTCACCACCCAAATTCAAACAAAACTCCTAAACTTCACAACTATCCTAATATCTTTAAAAAACAAAGCTAAAACTTAAAAAGAGAGCACTCTCTGGATGCAGATTGGCTAGAATTTGTGTCTAAAAGATTGGTTTGTGGTTACCTTAGCCTCCTTTCCCTTTCTTACAACTTTTTGGAAAACCTGAGTGATAACGTAGTGGTGACTTTGTTGGGGACCTGAATAATTTTTTTGTTACTATTGTTTACTTTATAAGCTACAGACGGAGCCTGAAGTTAGCTAGGTAGCCTTTGAAATGCTCTTGCTTTGCAATTTCAAAAGTAAATGAATGCTACTTCAGTCTATCTCCGGTCTATTTTATGGATTGAACATTTGGTTTCAAATACTTGATCAGTTCCTCATGTCAAATAAATCTTTAAGAAAGTTTAAATCTCATATCCATAGCCTCTTAAAGAAATCATAGAAGTTGTTTTGAAAATTCATAAAAAAGCAAAATAACCATAAAATACTCAAAATTTGGCTTCCTGGAGAACTAACTTTTTCTTCAGAATTGTTTTATAGGTTTAGATCTGATCTATGATGGTGGACAGGGATCAGACACACAAAGATTAAAATCATCCACCTGGCGACTCCAAAATCAATTTCACAAGAAAAGACTTCACTGGAGAAATGAACCTGAAAGAACTATGTGAAAATATCAAGCTTTTAACTTGGATTGTTATCCAAGACATTATGTTCTTTCTCATTGATAAAAAATTTCAATTTATATTGTATTTTAGAGATGATTTTAGATTAAATTTTTATTATTTTCCTTTGAAAAATGTAGATATAAAGTATCCTTACACATTTGAACAACAGTCTTCTAATTCTTATGAAGATCATTTTCCAATTAAGGAGAATAAAAAAATTAAGGCTAATCATACAATCCCTATACATATTCCAGTACCTCATAAAGTTCCTGATAGATATAAACCACTCATTTTACCTCCTACACTCCATGATTTCCCTAATGAGTATCCCAAGTATCTCCCTAGGTTTGATGGAGAGAATGGTATCACTGCCCAAAAACATATTCAACCTTTTGAAGATTATGTTAACTTATTTGAAGTAGATGAAGAGGATGTTAGTATTAGGGTTTTTGCTCTTTTTTTGCAAGACAAAGTCAAGAGTTGGTTCAAAACCCTGCCTGAGGCAAGCATCTCAAATCTCGAGCATTTTGTCAAACTCTTCCTTGATAGATGGATAATCAAATTCAATTTTTTCATAATCATAGAAGAATATAATCAGTTAAAAAGACATCCAGATGAAACAATACAACAATTTCCAGACAGATTTAATTAAGCCTATTATTCAATACCATTAAATATAAGACCTCCGCCTAATTCAACTCTTTTGCATTACCCAAGAGCATTTCATTCAGAGATAGAATTTCATATAAGAGAAAGAAATCCCTCAACAATGGAACAGATGCAGAACATGGCAATAGATGTAGAAGTTAATCTGCAAATTAGAAGAGAAAAGTTGAAAGTAGAAAAAGAGGAAAAACTCGACATTTTGATAAAGAAAATAGAGGAAATGATTCAGAAGATCACAATGAAAGTTGAGTATTTTGTTCAAAATAACCATGACACATTTATTTGACAAAATGAAGAGGTTGACATCTATGAACAAATCCATGTTAATTCCAACTACCATAAATATGAAGATAGAGTTATAGAACCATATGTGGAGAGGAAATATGTTGATCTAATGTGTATGTTTGATGATATTACTTCTTTTGATGATTTGCCCAAATATGATCAGTATGATGATAATTATCTTCTTCAAATCCAAACTAACTTTACAAAGCAATCAGAAGCTGATTTGAGGAATAAGGAAGTTGAGGTTCAACAGCTTGAAAATGACGATCATCTTGTTCATTTTAGCTATGAGAATGAGGAGGAAAGGGTAGAAACTCTTGAAATCAGTGAAGGAACTTTACGATTTTGTTTTGATTCATTTTAGTTTATTAGAGATAACTATCATGCAATTAGAAATCAAATGTCAACAAGTCTTGATATTAACTATCTAGAGGGCAATAAAATCTTTGTTCAAGACTTCTCACATCTAGATCTACAGCCCCAAAATGCCATTGAATGTTAGGTTGCAGGAGAAGACTTGGAAGACAGAACATGTGATCAAATGATCCAAGTTGATTCCCTGCCTCTTTGTTTTGAATCATTTCAATTTTTAAAGGAAATGTGGTATAAAATTTTTAAAGAAAAGGAGGAGCAACTTGTAGAAATCTATGAATTTCCATTTGAACCTATATGTAATAAGTTGCAACAATCCTTCCAAGCTGATAGGTTGGATGATGAAACCAATCAAACTTTTTCTCCATTAATAGACTATGAGAGTCAAAATCAAGATGATAATGGTTTTACCAGACATACATTACAATCAGTATAAATATCATCACAAGTTGTAGTTGAAAACATGCAGGGTGATAAAGATAAAAGTGATATTTCAATTTCATGGCATGCTGGCCATACACAACAGATGTACAATTGTTTGAATCAGTTCAAGAATAGTGTATAATTTTGCAAGATCCTTTTGTACAGTTTCTAGATCCAACAAAGGAGATCAGGAATTTCCTAATCTTCTCAAAGGTTAACAAAGCTATATTTGATTCCAAGATCTCAATTTTAAACACCAACAAGCAAAAGCAACAAAGGTCACCAATGTATATACTACTTAAGTGGTTGCATTGGTTGTTTCATTTTTCCTAACCAACAGTTAGAAAGCTAATTAGAGTAAGTAGGTAGGATTTCAGTTTGATTTAATTCATTTTTCAGTAGATTATGAAATAAATCCTAAAAGATTTGAATCCAATCAAAAGGCCCTAAGATATTTATGATTTACTAATTTGGTTTGAAGGTTGCAACACCTTTTAGTTTCAGGTCAGATCTCAAGTTGTGCAGGAAAAGGTTAAAAACATTTTTGATAAAAAGACCAAGACTGAAGATTCCTACCTAAGTTACAAGGTGCTCAAGTGGGATTCAAGTAGGAAGAATAAAGGTTTGGTGTTGATTGGATAGTAACTTGTTGGAGTTGAAGCCCGAAGAGAAGGCCCTAAGCTTCACAAGTGGCATTGTCATACATACAATAAAGCAACCACCAGAAGGAGATATTAGAGCACAATCAAACTCATTCAGAAGGCCATTTGACCTGTTGTTCTTGACTTTTCACCAGGAAAAGTCATCCCCAAGTGGAGCCAGTGTTATGCTCCTATACCAATAGGTGTCATATTTCATGATTGACATGATGAGCTCTGTAATATATTCATACCTTTCTTGTTGCAAAAATTTTCCATATTTTCAAGAAATAAGAAAAATAAAAAAATGTAAAGAGGGTATACCCTAAAAGAAAAATCAAAGGGTAAAAAGAATGAGATGGTAGAAAAAGTGAAAGAAAATGAACCCCACCAAAAGAAAGACCAAGGAAAGTGTGCAAGTTTAAATACCACTAGTTTTTACTCTTATGCAATAAACAATTATGTGCAACTTGTAATTAATGCCACAATTGATGAAGATTCAAACTACTTAAACTTGGGTTATTCATCTTTGAATTTCATGTTTTAGAGATAGAGAAAAAATATATGACCAAACAGTGTAATGTTGGCAGATAAGTAGGTAGGGAGAGTAAATAAAATGAGCTCAACAGTGTAATCTAAGCCCTTGAATGTAATAAGTGCAGACTTAGGTAGGTTTGCCATGTAAAAGAAAAAAAGGATTGATAAGGGTTTGTCAGTCTAAGTGCACCCAAATAAAGAAGGAAATAATGCTAGGTTAAAGTAGGTAGGGTAAGTAGATGGTGTTGTAGAATGATAATTGTGATGAGTAATGTCTCTAAATGTGTTAATTTTCATTCTTATTACAAGTGCAAGGCAGACATTATACTTGATGCAGTTCAAGTAAGACAAAGTCAAATAACTAACTTCCATTCACTTTTTTCCCTAAAAGATTTCACTAATTCCCCCTAAAGTATTAAGGACTTTGAAAATTAAAGGGGCTCAGAGCATTTCTCTAACTTTTGGAGGGACTGGACCCTCGATCCTATGATTTAAAAGCCCTAGTGCTTAGAATCATCCATAAACCATTCATTTGATTTCATAAAGTCATTGCCTAAGTAAAAATCTTATTTTACTTAGGAATAATTCACCATATCACCTAAAAAATCCATTTTTATCTTTAGCCTAAGTTTAAATATATACATGAAATATTTTAACTTGGAATTTTTTCACTTCATAGTCATATTAACGATTAACACACATATTATATAAATCCCAAAAAAAATATTCCCCTTCCCGTATTATTTAACTATATATAAAACCCTGACATTTTATATATTCCCACCTCGGTTGAATAAGACCATAGTCATAGTTTAAAAAAGGATTAATGAATTAATTTGTAATTCATTAAGAACCTAATCGCCCCCCCCGGCCCACAAAATACGGGATTAATTAACCCTATAGGTTAAATTAGTAACCATCCCCACCATTCATAAATCACCCCGATATAGTTATTAACCTATTTAATGTATCGGGCCCGCACAAATAAAGTTCCACCACCTCCAATGCTCGTCCACTGTCCGATCACTCCCTTATCATCCGACGGTCGATAGCGATATCGTGACCCCCCTTACCACCGCGTGTTAACTCGCGATCGCCAGGCAGTTTTCCGCCCGTACCAAAGCCACGCGTCATGCAGCTAACATGCTCTCTTGCCCTCTGCCCGATACCACTTAACTCCAAAAGCGGTGTGATCGCATACTGCTTACCACCCTCCACCGACATCAATTTGATTCTGCTGATGTCATTCGCCCAATTAAATGCAAAAAACCCCGCCAACCTTCGTTTTGTGAAATAAAGCGAACAAATGTCATTTTCGTTGTAGTATGTTGTGCTACCTGAAACCTCTGTTAACCAATTCGAGCATGGTTTACCTCCCGAAAAGCATTTTGGACTCACTCCACAGAACTTTCAAGCTCAAAGGAAACCTTTTTGACCTCTCTTGCATGCCAATGCTTTCTTAACGGTTCGTTTTGTTGTACAGATGATCAGAAGACCACAACCTTGTATAAAAAATCTTAATACTAGTCATAAGACCTATTTACTCCAAGAGTGTTATCAAATCTATTCAAACAGAGATGGAAGATAAAACATACAGTACAAAGACAAGCAAAGGAAACAAGAAATTAAACGATTTAATGTTGAAATAAACAATAAAAACCTAAACTACACATGGAAGGTAAAAAGGAAAAAGTAAAGAACAATCGAATTGTATCAGGGTTAAAGAGTATCAGATTGAAGCCTAAGTCAAGTAAATCAGATAGCATAAAGATAAACAACAAGGAAGACAGTTACAAAACAGAACATACAAATTCATGACAAAGTGAAGACAGATGAAAAACAGAGCAGTAAAAGTAAAAAGTAAACAGTAAACAGTAAAAGTAAACATGAAGACATTGAGGGTTAAACATAGATGAAAACACTTTCACCAACTACAATGAAATTTATCCAAAGTAAAAGTGAAAAATAGTCAAAAGAAGTTTAAGGTTAAAAGATGAAATTAGAGCAAAAATGGTACATTCTTAAGAAATTTCCTGTTTAAGTTATAGTTTTGCAGAAACTATTGTGGCCAATCCAAGAAGTATTTTGAGAAACTAGAGGAGGTTTTTGTTCCTAACAAGCCAAGCTACAAAAATATATCTCACTTTTTACACAGGTATTACCAAGAGGGAGATAAGTGCATGTCTTCACAGCCAATTTTTCAGTTTGTGCAAAGTCCTGTTTTTGACATCTTTTTACAGAGAATATTGTGAATAGATGGAGATGAAATTTGGGAAAAATTTCAAAAACATTCTTATCTGCAAAAACTTCTTTCACATTTTACATACCTATCATGGATTGAGATAAACAACCGTATCATTGGACCCTAAGTTTGCAGAATTTCTTGGGAAAAATGCATAAAGGAAGGATGCAGTTAGTGACTGGGATGTCTCATCATCAACTAAGAGTTGCTATCAAATTTGAATTTCTCTTGTTTGTCACCATAAATCCATAGAAATAGTGCCAAATAGATTCATTAGTTTTTAATTTCATTTATTTAAGTTCTATTAATGTAAACAGTTGGAGATATTTATGAAACTAATCTTGATATTTTTTCAAGATATTTCAGTTTACAATTAGTATAAATACTTCTTCATTTGAAGTATTTTGTGTGGATTCATATACATTGCTGTAATATTGGTTTTTTGGAATAAAGCGTTGATTGGATCAAATTTTCGCATGGTTTGCTGGACAAAGAATTAATGCAAGGGACTTTTCACAGATTTCTTGAATCAAACACTGGATCAATATGTCCTCTATACCTTATGTTTTAAAGTTTTCCCAGTTTCTTATATCATATTTGTTTATATCTAAATGATAAACAAAAAAGAGAAATTCATAATATGCTTGATTGCACTCTGTCTTCAAAAAGTTATCATTTTCTATGTTTTCTTCTGAATTAGAATAAACAGTGAAATCTTAATTGTTCCCATTTTCTAGTTTTGCCACTTTGATTATTATTTAAAGAATACTTAATTTCTCTTTACTTGTAATGAATTCTAGTTCCATTTTCAAATAAGTTGAAGAATTCTTAACTGCTATTCACCCATTTTGAAATCATTCCATATATTTCAAAATCGTTGTTGGTTCTATGTTTGACCATCTTGCTCTGTAAAACCATCCTTTGTTAATAAACCTAATCCAATGAAGCTATCTTCCTTGAATCCATTAGCCCAATGGCCTAAACTACTCAGTCTTACCCCTTTGCTATTGAATCTCACCACCCAATTTCAAACAAAACTCCTAAACTTCACAACTAGCCTAATATCTTTAAAAAACAAAGCTAAAACTTAAATAGAGAGCCCTCTCTGGATGCAGATTGGCTAGAATCTGTGTCTAAAATAAATGTTTGGGGTTACCTCGGCCTCCTTTCCCTTTCTTACAACTTCTGGGAAAACCTGAGTGATAACATTCAGTAAATTTGTTTGTTGGTCTGAGTACTTCTTGAGCAGTCAATTTTTGTTTTTAGTCTTTGTTTTTACAACAACTTTCCGGTTTCAAATTCTCTCCATTTGTGGAAAGTTTTGGTCTTGTTTTGTTTTGTTGCAAGTGTCATCATCTGTGTTTGAGCACACGAAATTCTCTCTAAGAATCTTGAATGTTCTGGTCTTTGAGGGAAAAAAGATTGTTTTCAATCTTTGTGACAAACTTTATCTTTGTGATCTTCTTGCTTTGTGTCAAAACTACACCTTGTGGCCATTTACTTTTCTTACTTTTTGAAAGTTGTTGAGTGACAATTTTGAGAGTTGTCTTTCTTGATCTTTTGATCATTGTCACCAAGCTTTTTTGTTGCCTTTTGGTTGAATGAAAGCATCGCGAAACACTTATTTTGTTAAGTTTTCACCCATTTTGAGTTGATAACTTGCAAAGTGTTTTTGTTGCCTATTCTTTGGTCTTAAAGTTTTAAATAGCATTTAAAGCACTTTTGAAAATTATTTTTTTTGTTTTTGCTTTTGAAGAAAACTTCTTGAAAACTTGGTTTTAGCTTTCTTTGGCCTTTGTTTTGATTTAGTTTCTTTTTGAGAGTGAAAGAGCATTTTTGTTTGTCTTGCAATTTGCTTTTAGTGTTTGAACAAAAATGAGAATTAGCAACTTATATTCTATCTAAACATCTTAAGTGGCTAATTAGAAGTGATAAACAAGTTACTTTTATTCTTTGCCTTAGAGTAGTCTTTAGTTTTGCATTAGCATATACTTATTGCATTAGGATAGTTTGTCCATCTTTTTAGGGCATCCATAGTTTTGTTCATTTTTACGTGTGAAGCTTGTTAAAAAAAAAGAAAAGAGAAATGTATTGCTTTCTTAGAAGTTCCTTAGAACCTAGTAGAAATTTCTTTCATCGAAGAACAAAATGAGTGCATTTGCATATAGTTTGGTTTTTATTAGTTTCTTTTGCGTCAAAACACCACAAGTTTCATTTCTACTTATCCCTTGACTTAAGAACAACCCATTTAAAAACAAGCGCTAATTAAAATATACTAGAACTTCTTTATATTGCCAATTTAGACACACCAACAAGTTTTATGATATTTTAGGGCCTTGGATTAGGTAAGTCGAGAGAAAACTCTCGAAGGCCACTTTAAAACTGTCAAACATAGAAGTTTGAATAGCGAGTGCAAATCCAATAGCATTAGGAAGACCAAGAAAGCTCCAGATCTGGGAGTTAAGAATGAGGGTTTTTGAAGATAAGGAAGAGAGATACCCCCTATCCTACTTGTCGGATCTTACCTCAAGACTGTTCCGCCTAGCTTCTGACACAAGTTGGTAACTTTAGTTGCTTCTCCTAGGGATCTACACAGGTGGCTATAGAGGGGAATCCCGTGACACCTGAGGTTGACGTTGTATCACTCTCAACGGTACTTCTGGAGGGCACCCTTTCGAAGCTTGGGGGCTTGAACCGACAAAGGATATTGTTAGGAGGTCAACGTAACTTCCTCTATTACCTTCGCTGGTAGGACTGGGCCCTCATTATCCTAGACTATCTTCGAAAGGCCCCTTACTTCACTTTTTTGCATTTTTGTGTCCAATTCTCATCACCCAGAGCGGAAATACTTGAGATTTGTTTGACTGGATGACATATTTTAGGAGTGCTTTGTGCTCTTTGTGTGTGCTTTGTGCTCTTAGTTGGCCTAGCTTTCATTTTTTCTTGAGTCTTTAATTAGATCTTAATAAAAAATTCAAAGTGGCTCATTGATCGCCTAGACGGTCTCAAAAACTTCGTGGTCTTTCACCATCAAGTTTAGGGCCTTCTCCTAGAAGGCACAGAGGTAATACTACCAGTGGGTTTCATCCCATGGCAGCCGACATATTGGGGATTGATCCTCCCCCCAGGGGCATTAGTGTGCAGGATAGGCCTGGTACTTCTGCAGAACTAGAGAGGAACACCGTAGTTCTTTCTCGAGTTCTCTTTCAATCGGAAGATAACATTGAGGTAGGGTAACTCCCAGAGTCGTTAGTTGCTCCGAATTCTCCTGTACCTTCTAATCATCCAGACATATTACAATATGTTGGGACTCCAACGTATAGACCGTCAAGTCCAAGTCATATTACCCACTCACCTTCGATGACCACCACTAGAAGCATGGCTTCTACCACAAGTGCTACAACCATGCAAACCCCAACATCAGTACAAGGGGGAGGAACTATTTCCATCCCCTCTACATCTTTATTTGGGTATTTTGCTAGCACATTCTTAGTTGGGTCTACCTCCATTCCTTCTATGAGTGAAAATTCGCAAGCCAATGCATCTAGTTCTAGATTCTTCCCGTTTGGCACCCATTCACAGGGTATTCCGTCAGTTCCATTTAGTGCCTCCACATCCATAATGGGTGGGTCAGCTTCCTTTCAGGGTTTTCCTTTTGGAAGTGGTCATATACCACATTCCAACCTGGTGATAGGATCTATGCCTTTTTCTTCTACAGGACAAGGCAACAATCCCTTTCAAGGTTGGACTAACCCTGTGGTTAGTGGCATAGGAATTGGGAATCCATTTTTTGGCCAACAAGGGAATAGGCTGTACTCCACAGTTAGTTTTTTTTGAAGTATTCCTCCCTGAAGTTCTGCTTGGAATCCTTATCAGGGGTTATCAACTCCTTATAATCATTTAGGAGGGAGCTTCGCTGGTTATGGAGGTTTTTCGACCAAAGTTGGTCAAACTCCGAGTTTTGCTGGATCACAAGGTTTTCCTTTTGGTTCAACTGGTTCTACTGGTTACTTCAGGTAGCCTGATGCCTTCCAAAATATAGGTCAATATTTTCAAAACTTTGGGAACCCTGCCCAGTCTGGGTGGAATCCCCAAGGTCCTCCTAGGATTCCTTTTTCTAGCAACGTTGAATTTGCCAGATCTCATAAAATTAACAAACAATCCAATCAAATACAATCTAGCCTAGCCTCCGGTCCCAACCAAACTCCCTTCGGACATTCCAAAGTTTGAGGGGAAGGGTGGTGAAGACCCAGGCGGCCATGTAACCACATTCCATTTGTGGTGCTCATCAAACTCTCTCATTGATGACTCGGTTAGGTTGAGACATTTTCAACGCACCTTAACTGGCAATGCGGCCAAGTGGTACATAGAATTGCCAGGGGGCAGCTTTACATCTTTCACTGATTTGGCTAACATTTTCCTAAATCATTTCCAGTTGCCCATCCGTTAATTGAACTTCTAGCCAATTTTCATCAGGATATGACAACTCACATTTATGATCATATTCAGGAATGGAGACAGAGAAAGAGACTCATTAAAGCTGAAATTCTTCCTAAATACTGTCTCGAATGGTTTTGAAATCTTTACAACCTCAGATCTCTAAGGATGTCTCTTTGTCTGGAGTCTATTCTGAGGAGCAGGCTATTTTTAGGGCCCAACAGTTAGAATTGATTTACCCTCAGTCTAGGATTCTACAAAAAATCTTATCTGATGCTCCTGGGACTAAGGTTGATATAGCCAAGTTGAAGCCAGGTCCCCATGCGGATGGTATCATTGGATCCATAAACACTAATGCGGTGAACCTGTTGAGCCAATTGCAGTAGTTGTATTTGCAAACTGCTCCTACCAATCAGGTCACATCGTATAACCCTTCGTCTTCTCAATCCTCTATCGTTAATGTCATCCAATCTTCCAACCCCAAAGGAAATCAAAATTCCAATGGGAAAAAGAAAGGACGAGGTAATAATAAGAGTCAAGATGGGAAGACTGACGCAAATAAACCTGGCAATAATGTTGGTGGTGGTGGAAATGAATCTACAAAGAAAGTCAATTTTCCATGCAAGCTATGTAGTGGAGACCATTTAACTCATCTTTGCCCAAAGATTCAAGACACTCGGTGCTTGTTAAGGCAATAAGGGATTTCTAGCTCTCAAGCTATGTTAACTAACCCTTTTCCCGAAGGGCAACAGATGCTTGCTGGTGCAAATTCAAATCCTGGTACCTCTGTGGGGGGCAACCAGGAAGGGGAGAAATAATCAAATGTTTCCATGATGGGTTCTAACATCCATGTGGCCACTCGGTCATGTGATTATGGTGAAACTAAAACAGCCAAGGACAAATTGCTCCCGTAACTACCGACCTTCATATTGAGCAACCCTTTGTTGAGAATATACCACGGATACTGAAAGGTTCCGCTAAATGCGCGACTATCAATCCTAACGCTATGACTGCCCATAATTACTCCATTGTTGAGGATCTAGCTCAGAGTCCATGCACTATGTCCACTTTAGAGGTCCTCTAGCCGTTCCCAGCTCAGCAAAGTGCTTTGCTTTCTAAAATAGGGGCAGTTGATCAAAATAAATCTTTAGTGCTCACTTTCGACATGCTTAATGTCAAAAAGCAACTTCCTCATCACATGGCTTTTAAAATAAATTCTACCTACTGGAAAATTAACATTTTCCGAATGGTTATCGATGAAGGAGTTTCCACGTATGTCATGTCAATTTCATGCTAGAAGGCCATTGGATCACCTTCGGCTATTCCTTCACCTACCCTCCTGAAAACATTTGATGGGCATTCTCATAAGCCCCATGGGATTATCCCGACCTTTCCCATATGTGTTGGGGGAAAGGTCGTCAATATCGAAGTAGAAGTCATTGGTGCTAACCTAGATTATAATCTCCTCTTAGGAAGGAACTGGGTATACGAAATGGATGTGGTTGTTTCAACTTTATTTCGTGTCATTTTCTCTCCTCATGAGGGGAAAATTGTTAAGGTTGATCAATTGGATTATTCTCCAGTTGATCTTTGAGCAACTTTGGACTCTACTATTCCCTTAGTGGATAACTCGCGTCTACCTACTAAGAATCTAGGAGTTGGGAAGTATTCTTCATTGATGGGTACATTTGCTTTTCCCTCTCCTATTGCTAGAATCAATGTCATTTCATCATCTAAGGAGTCTTCATGGGAAGAGTTCTTCCAAACTCATTATTTTTCAGACCCTTAGACCTTTCCTTCACCTACAACCACATTAGATGAAGCACAATTTGGTGGAATGGCATTTCCTATGTCTACAACAGATCTTAAATATTAGTTTATCGTCAACTCTATAGACAACCATTCTACTCCTTTCTCTGAGGAGGAGTTAGATGGTGATGTGGCCCCAGCTTGGACCCTTGATTCTAGCTCTATTATGGACTGCTTAGATACAGTTTTACCATCCAAGGAAGAAATCCTAGAAGTAATGATAGGTGTAGATTGACCTTGGGAAGACTTACACCATCATTCATATTTTCTTCCTCCATTGCAGGAAGTAGAATCTAGGTTCTCCGAGCTGTTTACTAGTGATGTTTGTATGGTATCAAATACTTTGGCTCCAGTACACTTTCGTGCCGAAGGTAATATGTCGGTGATTTCAAAAATGATATCTATAAACATCTCTAGGAACCCTAACATGATCAAGAATCTCTTCATCAGAGCTTAATGTTCCCCTGAAGAAATTCAAATTTACACCGACCTTTTTAAGGAATTTCGAGATGTATTCACTTGGTCTTATGAAGAAATGCTTGGCATTGATCCATCCATAGTTCAACATGAGATCAAGACATATGAAAATGCTAAGCCAATTTGTTAGAAGCTTCAACCAGTTAATCCTAGGAAAACAACAACTATTAAAGCTGAAGTTGAAAAGCTGCTCAAGGTAGGTTTTATATACCCTGTTCCTCTTACGGATTGGGTTTCTAATCCAGTCCCTGTAGATAAAAATAAAGGAATAATCCGAGTATGCATTGACTTTAGAGACCTAAACAAAGCTTGTCCCAAAGATAATTACCCCATGCCATTTATTGATCAGATTATTGATGAGTGTGCAGGTAATGATATTTTCTCCTTCATGGTCGGTTTTTTCGGTTATAATCAGATCTTCATCCATCCTGAAGATCAACATAAGAAAACTTTTATGTCCATGGAGTACCTTTGCATACAGAAAGATGCCTTTTGGTCTTAAAAATGTTGGAGCTACCTTCTAGCGAGCCATGTCATACGCTTTCCATGACATTAAACATATCATCGAAGCATACTTGGATGATTTAGCTACTCGTTATCGAAAGAGAACTGATCAACTTAGTCACCTTCAATTGCTTTTTGAGCGATGTTGATTTTACAAGATCCAGTTGAATCCCAATAAGTGCATTTTTGTGGTTACATCTAGTCGGTTATTAGGGTTCATAGTGTCAATTGAAGGGATTCGAGTTGATCCCTTCAAGGTAGAGGCAATAATTCAGTTGCCTCCCCCGTCCTCAATTCTACAACTTCAAAGTCTTCAAGGGAAGGCTAATTTCTTAATAAGGTTTATAGCGAATCATGCTGAGATCACTAAAGGGTTTATGCGTTTGCTACAGAAAGGAGTTCCATATGTATGGGACGACTTTGTGCAGCGGTTGTTCGATGCCTTGGAAAAGGCATTAGTCTCTGCCCTGCTTTTGAGTCCACTAGATTATGGTAGGGATTTCCTTTTATATCTCGCTATTGTAGAATCAACCATAGGTATGGTTCTCATTCAGGAAGATGATGCTCTCATGGAGCATGTGATTTATTACTTTACCTGAGGCTTGGTAGGTCCTGAACTTCGCTATTCTCCTGTTGAGAAGTTGGCTTTGGCAGTTGCCCATGTTTTCTAGCGGCCCCACCATTATATCTTGTTACGCAAAACTTTTGTCTTAACGGTGGTTAATCTGTTGCAATTTGTCCTCTGTAGGAGAGTGATTGGGGGCAAATATAATCGATGGATAGTCATTTTATAAGAATTCAATCTCGAGTTCTTATCTGCCAAGTCTAAGAAATATATGGTTTTTTCGGAGTTAATTTCCGAGCTGCCTTGTGGAGAGGATATTGTTTATGAGGAAAGTTTTCTTGACAAATGTCTATTCCTCATCTCTTCACTTGACCCTTGGTATGGAGATATAATTGTCTATCTCTAGACTTCGAAGTTTCCCTCTACTTTCTCTAAGTATAAACGCTGAAAATTACATCACCTGGCTAAGAACTACGTCATCATTGGTGATACATTATATCATCGAGGAGTTGATTCAATCCTTCAGTGTTGTTTAACCTTAGAGTAAGTAGAGTCAGTGCTCAATGATTGTCACATTGGAGCTTGTGGTGGTCATATTTTAGGGCTTGATATAGCCCAGCATATCTTGCGTGCTAGCTACTTTTGGCCTTCGCTCTTCAAAGATCGTATTGAAGTGGTCAAATGCTCTCACCCTTGTCAAGTTTATACTTGGAAGATGCATGTACATCCAACTCCTGTTTTCCCCATTGTCACTGTCAATCCTTTTACTAAGTTGGGTATCAATTTGACAACTTGTAATCTACCTTCAACAACGAATCACAAGTACATTATCGTGGCTGTAGACTACTCCACAAAGTGGGCTGAGGCCATGCCCACTTATAAAAATGATAGTGAAATAGCAGCGTTGTTCCTTTTTAATCAGATTGTCTCAAGGTTCGGTATCCCGAGAGAGATTGTCACTGACCATGGCAGTCATTTCCAAAACCAACTAATGTCTGAATTAGCTCTTAAATTGGGTTTCCCGCAGGAGCACTCGTCTCCATATTATCCTTAGGCCAATGGACAGGTTGAGGCAGTGAACAAAACCCTTAAGACAATCCTTCAAAGGATGATCAACAAAAATCAGTCCAATTGGCATCTTATGTTGTATCCGGCTCTTTGGGCATACCAAACCTCTGTAAAGACTGCTACAGGTTTTACACCTTTTCAGTTAGTTTATGGGATGGAATCTACCTTCCCCGTTGAATGTGAAATTCCATCTCTTAAGTTAGCTATTGAGCTCCTTCTAGAGACCTCTTGTCTCAAAGAGTGCCTCCTTCATTTGGAACATCTCGATGAGCAACGTCGAGATGCCGCCACAATCAATGAGGCTCATAAGAAAAAGGTTAAAACTCAGTACGATAAAGCTGTTCGTCCTCGAGTCTTTTTTGAAGGCAACCTTGTCTTGGTCTATGACTAAGATAAGGACACCTTGGGGGTAGGCAAGTTCAAGCCTATGGGGTATGGTCCCTTTATAATTAAATGAGTTTTAGAAAAAGGGGCATATGAGTTAGTCGATTTTGAAGGAAACAAGTTGGCAGAGCCCCAAAACAGGCTCTACATCAAGAAGTACTTTGCTTAAGTAGCAGCTAGGCAATGGATTCTTTGTACATTTTGTATTTTTGTACATATCGCATCAGGAGTTTTTGATATTGAAACTTTTTGGTCTGCTATGGCAGGTGTTGATGGATGACTTGATCTATTTTGGATTTACCGATGGTGCTAGTGAGCACACTCGGAACCTCGCTTCCGCAACTTGGGTAATCTACTATCCAACTGGTCAGTTGATGGTGTCAAGGGGAGTATGCATTGGTCCCTCTTCAAATAATATGGCTTAGCATACTTCCATCATTAATTTACTATCCGAAGCAATTTCTTATGGAATCAATTCGTTGGGCGTCTATCTTGATTCACAATTGATAGTGTCACAATTGAATAACATTTATCGGGTAAGGGATCCATGTTTATATTGCCAGTATTTAAGGGTGAGGTTGTTACAAAGATCATTTATTTACATCAATTATTTTCACATTCCAAGATTTCATAATTTCTTAGCAAATTCTGGTGCTAATCAAGCTTTAGACTGGCACATCATTAATTCATCACAATAAAATCAAGCATCAAAAAGTCGAAACTGTATATATATATATATATCATAAAATATCTCAAGTGTAAATAAGTGTGTCCAAAATAATATACAAAAATTGGAACTAAAATGCCCATAATCATGTCTAGTACATCTAATTCCCCGGCTCAGGATGAGCAGCTAAGTATGCGACTACTGCTTTTGCCACACACCTAAGAGTCTGAACCTAGCCTAGTGGCATGCCAACCACGTGACGATGCATGTCTATAGGGAGATCCTCTACAGCCTCCATTGGTACTCGGTGAGTTATTCTCACCAAGTGCCATAGAATGGTGTGTAGGAGTCCCTCTGTGTCAGTAACTTCCTCTTCGGCACCTCAGCCGAGACGTCCATGCCGTGGGAACCCATCTAGTCGTACTGGCCCAATATCTGGAACATGATAATCATATTAGTCATTTGAATCCTATCAAAAATATTTTTCAAAGTTCAGTTTTATATTTGAAAAATCATAAAAAATCATAAAATCATAAAATCAAAAACATTTGTTACCTATATTGCCCCATGTCGTGGCTGGTGGTAAGGCTAGATCAAGATCTCCTTGGAAGTCTAGGCTAACATAAAGGTAATCATCCACTATGATGATCTGTTGCTCCCACCAAAGGAAGAAGTCATTGTTGAAAGTAGCCCGTGGAACGTCCCCACCTCCTAGTCGTTTCATCAGGTCAGCCCACCTGCCCATCCGTGGATCTCCTGGGGTGCTGATCGAAACTGATACTCTAGGACAGAGTGCTAGGACTCTCTCAAAGGAGAAAGTGCACAAAATAGTTCCATATCCGAAGTTTTTGCTCTGGCCCTTTTTGATAAAAGTAAGCTGGATATTGAAGTGGGCGAGAAGAGGAGTACACCAATCAAATACTGCGATGAGATAGTCTACTGCCAAGCTCATGGCAAGCCACTAAGCCTGGTTTAAGGAAGCTGACCCATTCAGTCTAGCTATAGTTAATAGGATGATCCTCAATGATAAAGTCTCCATGTGCTTGATTGGAATTTGACTTCCAACCTTTTCTGGATGACCCAGGCAATATATATGCACATAGTCCTCGATAGAGAGACTACCTTGATCTACTCGTGGAATGTACTACCTCTCACCTCCATGAAAGGCTTGTGATGAAATAAATATCCTCAACCTCTATCTTGAGTGGCATTTGATCAATCATGAATTAGTCATCCTCGATGCTATAGTAGTGAATGAGCATTTTGAGCAAGCGAGTGTTTTCTTTCATGTTTGGCATTTTGAAGAAATTTAGCAAACCACATCCTTTTAAGGGATCCAAGGCCTGAGGATTGTTCATAACCTTATCATCCACTGTGTCATGCTCTCTTTCCCTCAAAGTGACTCGCATCTTGAAGAGAAAACAAGTTTATACCATTAGTTTTTTATTTTGAAATTTTCACAGCGTGTACGCGGGTCCGTTTCATACACAATCGCATCTAGGGCCTGCGTATACGTGGGTTGCACATAGCCAACCCGCATATATGCCGCTACAAATTTTTTGACATAAATTCAACGGTGAACCTTGAATTAAAATTTTTAAAACCAATAAAAATGAATGCAAGATAAGTTTAAGGGTTACCTAGTGATTTTGGGGAGATTTGAATGGTCGAATTCAGAAAATGGCAAAGCTTGCTTCTTTTCTTCACTCCTTGTGCTCTCAACTCAAATGGTGATAATGGTGAGTCAAAAAACTATTTTATAAGCTTTAAAAATGTCATATTTTTTCAAAACTTGATTTTTTTTTGTCTCATGTAACTTTTAACTTGGGAGCTTGGAATGTCGAGAATGGTTTGATTTTCAGGACATTTTTGGACACTTTTTCAACAGTTTCGAGATGGTTCCATGACTGCTGACCCATCATGGTAGGTATTGTTTTCTCACTGGAATATATGTTAGGGAAGCCATTTTTCCGTTGCATTAAGCATACTAGCCTCCATTTGTCGATACACTTGCCATAGGGTCGATCCCATCATGTTATGGTTCGTAAACCATCTTCACTCGCCGATTTTTAAATCATGACACAATGGTAGAGCCATCCTTTTCATGGGCATCGTAGTTAGCACCTCACTAACATTTGTTTCCCATGCTGCTTCGATTTGAGTAGGCTCGGGAGTCCTATGTAGTCCTGCCATGACTTATGCGATGAAGACTCATTCCTCTTTGCTTCTTCACTTCGTTCTGGCCTTATACCCTAGAGGCTCCTTTGTGTTGAGTTGTACTACTACATTGCATTTTGACCATTTGCACCTTTTGGCCTTGAGATGGCTTTACTTGGAATTATGTTTAAGCCAGCTTTTGACCATGATGTTTGCAAAATCAAACTTGCATCCCCTTGGCTTCTGCAACTTGACACACCCTGGCCCGTGGAAGGAATACATCTTTGAGTGTCTTTAACCAGTTTTCGCCTCCCTGCATTGAGCATAGGGTTGTTCCAATCCCAGGAACTAGATCATCTATTTGACCGACACTCGTTCTTTCCACTGTACTATAGCATTCTTTTATTCTTTTTCCAGCTTAAAGAAAAAGAAAAAGAAAAAAAGAAAAGAAAAAGAAAATATATATTATATATATATATTCGCAAAAAAAAAGCGGGAAGGGGACAATATTTCCACTTATTCTTGGTAGTTAGAGTCAGTCGTGTCACCCTTGAACAAAGCAATCAAAATAAAGTCTCCTCCATTTGGGCGGGATTTAGTTTGACTTAGGTAGGCCTTAACCTTGTTATTGAGTCAGTTCTCCCTCGATTGGTTATCTCTTCCAATCATATGGAGGGTTCCTTCATGCCTCCTACGTAATGACCTTATACAGAGTCATCATATGTTGCCACATAGTCACATTGAGTCATGCTTTTGTTCAAGGGAAGTTAGCCTGAGTCGGCCTCGCTGCGATGTCTCTTGACTCATTTTTTAGTCGGCCATCCCTGGTTGTGAATATCTTGTCTATCATCACATCAGCTATATTGGTCCTTTACTCGTCCCGATTTGAGAAGGTCTCCATTGATTTCTTGCTGGTGGGTCTTGTCCTTATCGACGATGACATCTTGCTCAGAGGACAAACCTAGAGCCACACCCCGACCCTATTTTCATTATTGATAGGTCATCTTGTGCTCAACATCAATCGATATCATGGGTATTTGACTGAGTGGTTTCCCATGTGTTTGACATCAGCTTACACTATCACAAATTGGGATTTGTGTAGTACCTTGGTTTCCATTTGACCCTATTGGTGGATACCTTGCCTCTATGTCAGCTTTCATTATTGGTTGGTTTAGAGGGTTTTTGTCGTGTGCTAGCCACATCTTGTGTATGCCGGAAATGTGCTTTGGTCAGGTTACTACATATTTTTTGTCCAATTCCTTCCACATTATTGGCCTACGGGTTACACTCATGCTAGATTGATGAAGGATGCCTTAATGCCTTCCTTCTAGCAGATCTTTCCCTATCGACTACGACTCATTGCTTTGGGGCAAAGATCTAGAGTCCATTTGGTAGTACCTTGGGGATTGTAGTAATTAGTGGCAGATCCTTCACTATTGATAGTGGGAAATCATCATTGTCTCCTGATTGATAGATTATTATAGGTGTTCAACTCCACCTCATCTATTCACACTTGTTACATTGTACTGGGTACCTTGACGCTCATTATCATTATCAGTAAGTAGTCTCGCATTTGTTAACGTATACATCAAAGACCAATCAAATGATTTCTCATGTGGTCGACTTTAGATCATTTATTCCCATGGTGTAGAAATGTACCATGGTGGTCAGTGAAGACCTCAGGTTGCATTAGTATTCATTGGTTCACTTGGCAGTTCCTCATGTTGCTTCTAGTTGATATCACTCCACCTTATATGTTGCAGTCATTCATGGCGACATTCTATATGCTAGCACCTGAGTTTGCAGTGTAGTACCATCTTACTCCATCATGCTTATTTGGTACTTTTAGGGATTAGTATTTGATATTAGTGATCTGCTTCATCCTTTAGCATCATTGACATTCTTATATGTGATATTCAAACATGTACTTGTTTGATCATGATTAGATGATCCATTATGTATTTTCCACTCTTCTATACTTGTATACTTAGTGGATCTGCTTGTACTTGATATGCAGACATGCTTTACTTTCTCTAAGCATGGGTATGCCCGCCTCAGACAATGTTTCTTTCTGATCTCCTTTTGTGGCTTGGCAGGTTGAACTCTAGTGAAGTCCTTCTCAGTTTTTGATAGGTTTCCTTTCCATGTACTTACATAATACATTTCGGCCATCATGTACCCCTTCTGACCTCATATATTAGGGGGCATTTGTTATAGCTCCAAATCTCACTCTTGATTTTTATGATGCTGCACTCATGGCCTAGGGAAACCCCTCCTTCTAGACCTGGTCCAAATACTTAAAAAACAATGTTTTACTCCCTATACGCGACATTTTCCTAAGCTAAATGCGTGTGTATGCAGGTCTGTGTATACCCAACTCGTGTATATGTCTTAAAACACTTTAAAAGATTAAATCTCCTTAATTTTGGGCATAGATCATGGGTTTTTGCTGTTGATTACCTATTAGTGCTTGTGGCCCAACTGTTCCCAACGAATTCCCAACTAGAAAACTACTTTGGGAGAAGTATAAAAAAGCTTCAATGGGAAGGCCTAAGGAGGAGAAAATAGAGAGAAAAATCACTCTGCTGAGATTATCCCTAATTAGGTCTGAAGATCCTTGTGCTTCCAACACTTCCCCCATTACAGGAAACACTTGTTTCCTTGAGTTATGATATCATTTCACTAGTTGAGATATCCTTGTGTGAGTCATGGAAGGAGCCTTTTGAAGACTTGGGATTAGATGAATCTGGAGGATAGTTCCACTTGGAGCCTACAAGAGGAAGATTCAGATGATATCATTCCTTGTTTTAATTTAGTTATCTGCAATAAAGAAACACTTGTCTTGTTCCTAAAATTAATCTTCTTCATGCTTATGATGTTAATGTTATGATTTGCATATGAATAGTTGTTTCAATTGTGTAACTAACGACCTTTCAATATGCTATGGATTTGATTTCTTTATGATGCTTGGTCCATATACTACTATGATTCTTTGAATTGGTTGTTTTGCAAGTTGAAGGATCTGTTGGAAACCTAATCCTAAAGGGTTAGCATGGAAGCCGAATGGACAAAGCAGTCCAAGAGACCTTGGGATGTGAATCCCAACGGTCACCAAATGTACTATAAATGTATATCAGATTGTTAATAAAAAATGCAATGCATGATTTATCTTTCTATTGTTTTCGCTGTCCATGTCTGTTTAACATGGTATCAGAGCCATGATGTGTGGCCTGTTTTCCCTGAGCAACTGATCTGAGTTGCCCTGAATAGTGCTGGCCCAGTCTTCATTACCTGAACGCCTGCCTGCCTGCCTGCCTGAAGCTGCATACCTAATTTCTGAAGGAAACGCACAGGTCCCAGAAATAGTTGTAACTCCTGCTATCCTGAGTGCTACTCTGACATTGACTGCACTATAAGCGTTTTTCATTCAACGCACGCTGCCTGAGGGAGGTCGGAGCATTTCAGTTCGAATAATAGCGCTGCCTGCTGCCCCTTCTGTTACGCCGCACCTGTTACACTGAGCCTTCTCACCTGGACAAGGTATGTAACCTTTAACAAACCTGCAATGAAAATTCCGAAGGTAATGTAGGGTATCTGATATGAAACCTACGTATGGTATTTTGGGAATTTGATTGCGTATGATACCTACTCTCTATACCTGCAATAGTTGATTTATCAGCCAAGGAATTGGGATTCGAACAGATCGGTGCCCTCAGAGTTGAGTGCGATGTTCTCAGCTTCCAGCGCATGCTTTATTTGATTGAAAGAGAAGCTTTCAAATAATATGCCATACTCTTTGTATGTAAAAAGAAATGTGATTAGCAGCAAAACTGCTTAATCCCTGATTTCATTGCCGGTGTTTGTAAAGAAAAAAAAAGAGAGGCTTTTATACTAGTTGATAGATTCTCTGTAACACTTCTATTGGCTCGACTTGGCTACCAGGTCTGTAGCTTTATTTATGTTTATGTTTTCTTTTGAATATGCAAGCATTTTACAGAGCCAAGGTTGGATGGAGTGATAGTTGTTGTTGATTGGAAGGTTGGACAATGCGCATAGATAATGAGCGATATGAACTAAAATACATACTTATGCACATGGAGAGATAGAGTAAGTGTGTTGATGTGTGAGATTGGAGCTGGTGCGTTCTCAGTCAAGGTTCAATGGTTGGTTAGAGGATTTTATAGTGCGCTGATGTTTTGAGCAGAAATCGTGCTTGTCGCGGGATTTTCCGCTCTAGTAACGCCTCGGGTTATAGAGTTCGTGGTACGCATAATGTTGTATGTGATTATTACTCGTATCATGGCTGTGAATGGAAAGTTGCTGTTTGGCTACGATGTCAAAATCTATGAAAACTAAAATGTTGCTTATAAAGGCGTTTGTGCTTTGGATTCTGGACTGAGCTCCCTTGGATTGTTCCGAGGAGCATAAAGACGATCTTAATAGTGCGCAGAACGAATTGGTAATAGACTTTTATAGTGGTGTGAGGCGGTTGGGAAATCTACAAAGTCTATGGAGGCGTCTCGAAAGCTTCATGGATGATTGATATGAGGCCACTGGAAAAATTGATGCATATCCAATGTATTTCTCACTCCACGTGAACTGTAGATGATTTATTTGGCTCCATACGAGTTGTCTTAATTGCCCATGTGAAACGATTTGCCTTGATTGGTCTTGGATGATCGTTTTTCTTCATTTTATTCAAAGTTGATGATGATTGATTTGAAAAAAATCTGAATGGAGGGGTAGGATGCACTTTGCTGAAGATGAAAAAGTATAAACAAACGTCTAGCGATCAAGAAGCTTATATATTATTTTTGGAGTTCATTTTTTAGCAATCAATGTATCCCTGATCAAGTAATCTGTTTATGGGAGTCTGTTTCCATCTATCCTCCTTAATATTCTCTGTGCATGCTGTTAACAAGTTAGTTAATGGAGGTTGAACTACCCTATGAAATGCCTATTCGAGCTGCCTCTTAAATCTGGGTTATTTGCTGAAGTTGGGGTCTCCGATATACACATATTGCTTGCTCCAAAAGCTTGCTGCCGATACTATAAAAGGAGGACTATAAACTCAGATGTTTATAGTGCCAGAAAGTGCCCAGGTTTCCCATATCTCTGTTATTTCAGTTTTGTATCAGTTCCTAAATATGAAGCTATTGTTATGTTCCTACTTCTGATGTGGACTATGTATTCTCTGAACATTATACAAATGATACGTTGCTGGTCTATTGTATCTCATGAGCATATACATGATTTCATGTTTGTTCATCCACACACATTCGAGGGAAATTGCCTACAGCACTTTGTTTGCCTCATAGCGTGAGCCATCATATGTTTTTAAAGAATACACCTACAGCAGGCCATGTACCCACTTGTTATGAAAACTGAAACTCAATAAAGCAGTGTAATTCTTGTTTGAATATTGTGAAAATATTCGCAGTGGGTGAAATGTCTTAAGATGAAGATTTGATCAGCATTATGAAGTGAATTTGAAGCAATTTTGAAGACATTTTTTGG
>APFE030808242.1:0-33945 GCA_000404065.3 Pinus taeda
ATGCAATTCTACTGGCTTCAGATTTGGATCACCAACGGACGCGGCCCTCAAATAGCTCTGATACCATGTAGGAATTTACAGGTAAGTTCCTCAGACAGAACACCAAAAGGACACCGCTCACAAATAGATCACAGATCAATACACCAGTATTTTGACGTGGTTAAAACCCTCAGAGAGGAAACAGTCCACGGCCTGCGCCAACGTGGCTACTACAGGCAATTTATTAATAAAAGAATGAAAATTTACATAAGCTTCTCTCATGCACGGTGAACCTACAAATGACCCTCCATGCGCTTTAAATAGAATTCATGGACCAATCGGGTTCAAGCCACGGATCAAGTGTCGGTAATACCGAGGGGAGAGAATGAACTGTCAGATCACTACATATTGTGACCGTCGGATTGTAAGTTACAAAAGTACATAGTAAAGAAACACACTTTACCTAACTCTACACTAGACCAAGTTATACATAACTATTTCCTATGTGTCGGAATATCCTAACATGATGCAACTTATAACCTTGTTGACATGATAGCATTTTCTCCCATTATAAGCTGCGCCTAGTGGTATTAAGCCTCTTGGCCCGATTGCAGGTTCATCCAAACCTTGGGCATACAAAAAAGCATGCATAAACATAATTTTGACAACTTCTTAGAGAGATAACTCTTATAACCTACATAAACATAAATGGAGAGGCAACATGGAAATATCCTTTGCAAAAAGCTTTAAACCCTAATGTCAAGGATGAAGCAGGACAAACAAGCTTAGGTGATGCATCCCATAGACATAAACGCACTTGTTGCCTCGATGATAACTAGGTTATCAAGGAGTTTTGACCATTACAATCGATAGGGATATCTGTTAAGACATTGAAAGGCTCATGGGGGGCCAAAATTAAGATATACATGCTAAAAATTTTGGGTAGTGTTGTAGTGGCTACAACAAGGCCCATGCCAAGGAACAATATAATAGAGCAAAGTTCAAGCCTGTGATTATCCCTTTGCATTTCCCCATAGCACCAACATGATGGAAAGACCAATTTGGTAGTATGAGAGGCAAAAAGGACTCTGCCTTCTGTCCTTCAAACATAATCTCTTGTAAAAAGATAATTTGAGGCAAGAGGGATGCGATCAACCTCTTTGGAGCAAAATTTTTTGAGGGGTTGGCCAGGCCCCGAATGTTTAGAGAAAGTATTCTCATTTTGAACCCCTACCAGGGCCAACTGCTCTAAGAGCCCCAATAACAAATTTTTGTTTCCCTTGTTTTATCTCCAAGGAAGCTTGGTTCATGGCTAAGGATATGAGGATTTTTCTTACTCTGCCTTGAGCCTTGTGCTTATTGGTCGGCCTCCACCAGGTTTGGGATTGAAAATCCCTTTTTGGAGGCTACTCTTGGACGGGTTAGAGGAAAGTGATTGGAGGTTGTAGTGATGTTTATGCAAAACTGTAGGGAGGGGAGGGAAAGAATCCTCAAAGAGGAGAGAAAGGTTGGTGATGGGGGGCAAGGGGTTTGAAGGAGGGGGGGGCGGGGCGAAGGGGAAAATAAAGGGATAGAAGGAGAAGGGAAGGGGACAAATAAATTTTGAAAATCAATAAGGGGGCAGGTGGATTGAGAGTCGAGATAAAGATGGACAAGTAGAGATCTTAGTAGATAAAGAAGGGGAAGAGGGGAAGCGGGGATTTGACCTACCCAATGAGGAGGTCGAGATGACAACAATAACATGTTACACTTCTCCATGTTGTTCCTCTGGGACGTTTGTATTTTTGGCTTTTGACTCTTCCATGGCTGCAACTAGAATGCTTTTAACATTTTCCACCGGGGCCAACCCCCTTCTGTTCGAACTAGAGGTTGGACAAATGAATTTTTGTTGGTAGTGTTTTCTTCTGAGTTTATACTATGAGAGGAGGCATTGCCAGAGTCCAAACCCTTGTCCTATTTTTGAAACCATTTTTCTTTTTTCTTTTTTAAACTTCCCACTAGGGCATTTCTCCCTCAAATGCCTGTATGAATGACAACTAGTGCACTTGTATGGAATTCCCTCATAATTGAGGGCTTGCTTGTGTGTTTTGGAGCTCGCTTTGATGGAAATTGAATTTGGGAGACTTCATGATAGGTTTAGATCAACTAGGATTTTGGCCATTGTCATGTATCTTGTTTTCATGTAGGAGGAATCCACCTTGTAATAAAACCCTAGGATATTTCCGATTTCTTGAAAAACCTCTTTGAACCAAAATTGCAAGGGACGGGCTGGAAGTCTAACCCATACCAGAACCACTGTTAGGCGCTCAGAGTGAGCATCAAAATCCATAGGCCAACTTTTAAGGTAGAGGCCCTGCGAACCCTATTGCCATCATTATTGGAGAAGCTTGTCCGCGTCCTCCCTGGATTGAGCGAGCCAACCTAATCAATCCTTCACCAGAATAATGCACCTGGGCGAGTAACCTAACATCGATGCAAAATGTTTTGTAGTCCAGCTCTGCATGATTGCCATATCCATCCATTTGCTTGTGAACCTGCCCACCAACGTTGCATCTTCCATCCTGGAGATGTCGTTTAGCTTACTGTGAACTCCTAGAAACAAACTTGGCTCTTCAACCTTCCGCTTCACTCATTTTTTAGCAATTTTTTGTATAGCCTTTGATGCTAATTGGAGGGGGAACAATTGACTGTTCGAGGAAAGACCCCCATTGTGCATTTCCCAGGTTAGAATGTCACGAAAATAAGGAGGGGTAGGTGTTGAAAAGTGTAACTAGGTTCGGTCTTCATAATGACATGTAATTATGATTTTATGTAATAGATGTAAAGAAGAAAAATAAAATTATTATATTGACTTGCTTCATGGGTTTCATGAGCAAGAGATTTTGTTTTCGAGTCAAGACTCCCATTGAGAGTCTTTAGGAATTATTTGTCATCTAGTCATAAAATGATAGAGTCACTGTCCTGTAATGAAGTCATGTTACACTTTGTATAGAGTCAAACTTGTCTATGTAAAGTATCCTTCAAGACCTTGTCACCTATCCTCTTAAAGTCGGCTTGCAACGATGGAAGAACATGCTAGAAGAAGTCGGCCTAATCTCTAGTGTTCATGTTGGCCTAAAGGACATGAGATGAGGTGTATATAAAGCCTAAATCGGCCTCACTTGAAAGCAAGTAACTCGACTGGCATTCGATCAAGCAATGCAAAAAAGAGTTGAAATAGCAGTGCGAAGAAGAGGTCAAGAAGAAGTGCGAAGAAGTGATAAGGAGTTTCTTCTGGGCAAGCGAAGAAGAGGTTTCTTCCAGGCAAGAGAAAAAGAGGTTTCCTATGGGCAAGCGAAGGAGAGGTTTCTTCTGGGGCAGCAAAGGAAGGATTATTTTGGGTGACTGAGATAGAGATCTAGAGACTGAGTTTCTCTAGAGGAGACCAGTGAAAGCCTAGAGACCGAAATTCTCTAGAGGAAGCTGAGAAGGAGCAGTGTGAAGAATTGAGACTGGGTTTCTCTAGAAGGAGATGAGGAGAGCAGTTAGAGATAAAGAAGAAAGTCAAGAAAGAGAAGAGGCAGAGCATCAAGGTTAGTGATAAGGTTCTTGGTACGATACTAGAGTCAAGGGTTTGTGTCATGGTTTTGGTACTCATCAATTGAAGATCTGGAAGAAGAATTTTGATCAGGTTTTCCTCTTAAGAAGTGAGAGGTTTTGGCCCTAGCTAACAAGCCTACATACTGTCACTTGTCTTTTATTATGCATATTGATAATTGTCTTGATGAAAAGAACACAATAATAACATAACAAAGAAAGACTATAAGATAAAGAAGTAAAAGTACATCACAAGTAATTATCAAGTAGAGAAATCTTTTAACTATTCATGCCCTAGATTTGTCAACATGGTATCAGAGCTTAGGTGCTGAAGTCGAGAAGGGGCATTCAAATCAAGTAGACACACGAGAATTGTGCTTCAAAGAAGACATCAAGCAGTGGAAGAAGGATCATAACATATTCAAAAGCCACTAAGGTCAAGATCTTCAAAACCCTAGACGAAGAAATATACTCTAGCAAGAGTCTTGAAATTATCTTCAAGGAAGAAGCAAGACGAAAAACCAAAACCCTAGAAGCACTTCAGAGATCATCACTCATACATCACCCAAGTGGAAGCTCTTCAAACCTAAGGAAGGTTAGATCGAAAGGCAATGTTCTCTCTATTGAAGCAAGGATCTCATTTGGAAAAAGATCATCCTAAAGAAGGCAACCTTCCCTCACCGAAGTAAGAACCTTCTTAAAAGGATCATATGAGGCAACAAGTTCGTCATCAAGTTGTAGATTCTATCTACACAACTGAGTACCTTTCTATTATAATCTAATAAAAATGACTTCATGTTTCAAGGAGAACCATAAGCTGGTTGGGATATCAAACTTCCTTGCATGGAAAAGAAGGATAGACATAGTCCTCGAAGTAAATGAAGTCATTGATCATGTCCATGGAAAAGTCTCCAAGCCATTCGAAGAACAAGCATCATCTAAATACATGGAAAGGGATCTCAAGGCTCAAAAAATTCTTAAGGAATCCATTAAAGATCCTCTCATTTCCTATGTAGCCGAGCTGGAGATATCTAAAGAAATATATGATAAGTTGGTAGAACTTTTCTATGAAAGCACGATAGGAAAGATCATATCACTGAGTTCTGATCATATAAATTGAAGGTGTCAAAGGATGAAGGGATATTGTCATGCCTTTCAAAAGCATCTCAAATAAAAAGTAAATTGCATGATCTGGGAGAGATGGTGTTTGATAACGAAATGATGTCTGTTATTCTAAATGCATTGATTGATGAAAAGGTAACCTCATATCTACTAAGGAAGAGGAAGCTATCCCATTCATCAAATTATGGTCCCTCTGCAAGGCAGAAGAAGACAGGTTGAAGAAAGAAAGTAACAAAAGATCAGATAGAAGGGATCAATCAGTGACAAGAAGAAAAGGGAAATTTGGAAAGTTTGGTCCTCTAAAGAAAAAGAACAACATGGCTAAGGGAAGATGCTATGGTTGTCAGAGAGTTGGGCACTATAGAAGAGATTGTCCTAAACGCAAGAGGGACAGTGAAGAAGCCCATATTACTGAGGAAGTGAAAGAACCTGAGACAAAGAAACTTAAGAAGGAAGAAGCAAAAAGATCTCTACTATGACTGAGATGATCTTCTTCACTAGCAGGTACTTTTCAATTGTAATTTATAGATATGAAGCAGTGTAAATAAGATAGGATGCATAAGATTAGAAAGTAGCATCGTGATAGAAGCATTAGAAGTAAGAGCTCTTGACATGGGAAGCATAAAGAATGTTTGGAATAAATTCTATTGGTTACCAAGAATAAGAGCTCTTGGAAACCTCATTGAAATCTCAAGTGATACTTATAGAAAGAAGTAGAGGTCATCATCGACTGGGATCATCATACAATAGTCAAGGAAACATCTGTTGGGTGATCCTCAAGTTTCTCTGATGGAGTCCTCATCAAAGGATTCTTCCATCTAAAAGGAAGGCAAGAGTTTCATCAAGAATTCCAACTCATGGGATTCAAGGGATGATGGTATGATGACATAACGAAGAAGCAGGTCTAAAGGATAAAGTTCTTTTGTGAAGCTGCTACAGGAAGTCTGGATGACCGAAAGGAAAGATGAGGTATGTATGCTTACATAGGATATTATGAAAGTCATGTTATATGCTTACATATAATATAGATCACTATTTCCATCTTGGGAAATATGATCGAAAGAAGAAAGGATCTCCTCCTCTGAAAGATTGCAGAAAAGCATAAGTCAGACTAGATGAAATCAACAGAATATGTTCTCACATGAATCATGAGGAACGCTGACCACAATTGAGGAACCTTGATTGGAAGCTCCTGGGGATGCAGTGTGAAAAGAAAGGAAGAGATCATGAAAATATGCAACAAAGGTAGAAGGCATTCAACATCCGAAGTCCATGAAGATTTTACTAGAATATCTCCCAGAAAGATATGAAGACTCTGACGGGAGTCAGAAAAAGATGAAAACCCTTGACAATGGATAGCTTTGGGAAATGTGTCAATCTGCATACAAGATGCTGATACCTACAAGATGATGTCATGATGGAAGACCATTACAAAGGTAATTTTGATTTAAGTGTTTATTTCTTATTTTTGAACTAATACTTGGATGGGCTTATGTAGGACTGCTAAAGGGAAATCTGTGGATGACTTCCAAAAGGACCATATAGAAAGATGTAAGATCCTTCTGGAAAATATGTCCTAAAGAAAGCAACATGACATGAAGCAAAGCCAGATGGAAAAGTGATGGATCACTTTCTGATGAAATGAGGACATGAATAACTCATGGATAAAAGTGATGGATGGTTGTGCCCTATGAAGAAGTCCCTGAAAGATGAAGACTCCATGACGAAGAACAAATGACATCGAAGGAAGGAGCTCTTCAAGCCGTTGGTTGTTCCATGATCTCCACATGAGGAGCTGCTATAGGTCCCTAGTTGAGAGGGAGCCTTCAAAGAAGTTTCTTACTTGGAAGAAACTTGGAAATTCCTAAGCCAAGGGGGAGCTTAGGTACATTCCTTTCGTAGGAATGAGTACATTCTTTTATTGGAATATGTCCTCCTTATTTGAGAGGGAGAGATAGACATGTCATTCTGGTCTTCACTTGGGAAGACAAAATGGAGGATTGGGTAATCATTTCGCATCCAATACTCTTTGAGGATGAGATAGGGTATCCAATAGAAGAGTAGTTGTGGAGGACCGATATTCTTTGAGGGCTGGGGAGTCCAAGATAAGAATAATCCTCATGGAACACACCTCGAGTACCTGGGTAGGGGATGTTCCGACAGAGACAATGATGAGAGTGTCTATAATAATTGGTCTTGCCAGCATTGATCTCAGATCTTGTGGAGATAAGGAGTTGTTAGTCAAGGCCTTGCTATTTAACAATGTTGGTTGATATGATGCTATACAAATGAGTTACCAATCTGAGTTCATCTTATGAGAAATTCTTTAGATTGAGAAAATCTAAGTACCATTATGAATACCTCCCTAGTTAAGAGGGAGTGTTGAAAGTGTAACTAGGTCTGGTCTTCATAATGACATGTAATTATGATTTTAGACTCCCATTGAGAGTCTTTAGGAATGATTTGTCATTTAGTTATAAAATGATAGAGTCATTGTCATGTAATGAAGTCATGTTACACTTTGTATAGAGTCAAACTTGTCTATGTAACGTATCCTCCAAGACCTTGTAACCTATCCTCTTCAAGTCGGCCTACAACGATGGAGAACATGCTAGAAGACGTTGGCCTAACCTCTAGTGTTCATGTCGGCCTAAAGGACATGAGATGAGGTGTATATAAAGCCTAACACGACCTCACTTGAAAGCAATTAACTCGACCTACATTCAATCAAGTCGAAGTGCGAAAAAGAGGTGAAACAAAAGTGCGAAGAAGAGGTCAAGAAGAAGTGCGAAGAAGTGATAAGGAGTTTCTGCTGGGCAAGCGAAGAAGAGGTTTCTTCTGGGCAAGCGAAGAAGAGGTTTCTTCTGGGCAAGCGAAGAAGAGGTTTCTTCTGGGCAAGCGAAGGAGAGGTTTCTTCTGGGTGACCGAGATAGAGATCTAGAGACTGAGTTTCTCTAGAGGAGACTAGTGGAAGCCTAGAGACCGAAATTCTCTAGAGGAAGTGGACAAGGAGCAGTGTGAAGAATAAAGATTGAGTTTCTCTAGAAGGAGCCGAGGAGAGCAGTTCGAGATAAAGAAGAAAGTCGAGAAAGGGAAGAGGCAAAGCATCAAGGTTAGTCACAAGGTTCTTGGGAGGATACTAGAGTCAAGGGTTTATGTCATGGTCTTGGTACTCATCAATTGAATATCTAGAAGAAGAATTTTTATCAGGTTTTCCTCTCAAGAAGTGAGAGGTTTTGGCCTTGGCTGACAAGCCTACATAATGTGTCACTTGTCTTTTATTGTGCATCTTGATAATTGTCTTGATGAAAAGAACACAATAATAACATAATGAAGAAAAGACTATAAGATAAAGAAGTAAAATTACTTCACAAGCAATTATCAAGCAGAGAAATCTTTTAACTATTCATGCCCTAGATTTCTCAACAGTAGGTAGGTTGGGGGTTTTTTACAGGGATGAAGGAGGTCGTTGAATCAAAACTACTAGATGGACTAGGAGGAGTAGGGAAAACCTTGGTAGAAAGTTGGGAGGATTCAGTGAGGGAGCTTGATGGAGCGATGGGGGAGAAGGCGGGGTTCTCAGGCAAGGAGGGTAATCAAAGGAGGGCACGAGGATCGAGGAGGGGGCAGGTGGATGAGATTGGAGGAGGGGTGCGTAATGTGGTAGAAAAACAAGACGAGTTCTATCTACTGCCTCTCCTCCGGATGCTTTGGATCATTGGTTAATTGATAGTGGAGCCTCAAGGCACTTCACTGGATACAAGGAGGTCCTCACAAATTTAGTTGAGAAGAAAACTAATCTAAAGATTATACTTGGAGATAATGCCGCCTGTCCCGTGAAAGGGATAAGAACTGTCACTCTTCACTTGAATTATGGTCAAACCATACATCTACAGGAAGTGTTGTATGTGCCCGATTTCAAGAAGAACCTGGTGTCTATTTCTGCGATGGAAGACAAAGGCTTCAAGGTAGCATTCATTGATGGAAAGGTGTGTATTTGGCAAAAAAACCCTTAAGATGCATTTACTCTTGGATTTAGGGTTGATGGTCTCTATCAAGTTGGTGGAAGTAACCTACACAGTGCTGCTTCTTTCTAGACAATGATCTGCATATGTAGGTGGATTGTCAGACTCATCATGATAATGATAAATCAGTATACATCTCCCCCTTGAGAACATGGTCTTGGATATCAATATCAGCTGCCTTTTCTATGATCTGCATTATTTTATCATTTTGTGAATCACTGTTTTTAAATTACTTAAATTGCATTCAAACATGTTATTGCTTTTGCTGTTATTACTAAAACAGGTTATTCACAAAGAAAATAGGAGTTACATGGATGATCTATATTCTAGATAGTTTTTACAGTTAACTGTTTCCTCTGAGTATTAGTTGATCGTATTGCCTTTCAATAGACATCTTCCAAGTTGGTAAGTAAAACAGGAAACACGAGTGCAGTGTGCTAGAGTCAGATATTTTTAGTTTTCAATTCTTTTGATCATTCTTTGATTTAAATTGTTTTTTACTTGTGAAAGAGTTGCAGGTTGTTGATGCATCTTGGTACATGCCAAATGAGCAGAGAAACCCACTGCAAGAATTTCAGGTTTATTACAATGATTTTTGGAATAACTATCTACTTGAGTTTGTTTTGTTAGCAATGCATGTTTGGGAGGGTTTTAATACTTCTTTTGTTGATTCATCGGAGAAATTAATAGATGGATATTTTTATTGAGCCTTGACTTGTTATCCAATGCTTTCATGATGTTAACACATGCCAGTCATTCTAACTGCCGGAATGTGCTTCCATTTGCTGCTTCCTACCCAGTTTTAGGTTAATCTCTAAAATTGTACTGTTGAGTAGATTTTGGGGAGAGACATTGTCTTGGCAAACAAGAGTCCAGTAGAAATTTCTTATTATGACATGGCTGAGTGATAGTTGTGCAGGATGCACATATTCCTGGTGCAGTCTTCTTTGACGTGGACAAAATATCGGACCAGACTTCAAATGTAAGTTGAACTATATGTCTATGTCCAAGCAGTCAATTTTTTAATTCTTTTTCCCATTCTCTTTTAGTGGATATTATATATTTGTCTTCTACTTTAGCACATTTAGTAGTCCTGAGATATGTTTTATTTCAAAGACTATAAGCAAGAGGCCTTCAGATGAGACATGGGTGAAATATGATTAAAAGATGCTCTATTGTCCTGAATGGTCGTTGCTAAATATTAGTTTTGTTTTCTAAATGGAAATTGTGTTGTTACATCTCCTGCTGTTTAAGAATGCAGATTTTGTCTATGTCGTAGATCTTTAATTTAAATCATTCACACACTGTGATATTGAGTCCTTCAACTTTTGAAAAATTGGATTGAAAATCTCATTTGGAAAAGATTAGCTTTGTCTTAAAATTTGTTATAAAGTACTTCAATTAATATAACTGATCTCCTGTTTCAAGTGTAAATCTGGTGGTTTTGCAGTTGGTAGAGTCAAGTTGGCCAGGGTGTGTGGGTGTGGCTGTTGGTGCAAGTGTGGATATACCAGTCATGAAATATAGGTGGGTGTTGATGGATGGGGAGAGGGTGTGTGTTAGTTTTATATTTGTCTGTGTTTCTCTCTCTATGGATGCAAAGTTATCTACATATTTATATACAAAATATTTAAATATTTGTGTGAGGTTGCTCTGAAAGTGTTTACACCATATTTGGTGATGTTTCATGAGATGTAGGGTATGAGGTGCATGATCAGCCCTTGGATGATCTGTGATAAATTTGCACATTGAAGGTTGATTACTTAGTGGTTGCTTGACCTCAGTTGGATGTTTGCATGACTTTCTTCCTCTGATAGTTCTTCAGACAAATTGGAAAATTCTTCATGTTGGGCACATGCAGATTGGTTGTTTGCTAGAGAGGATGCCCTACATTGGAGTAGTGTCTGGGATTTTAGAGGAGGGCTTTGAGCCATAGATAGCATGGGGTAGCTTGGATACTTGTATGGAGGCATGGAGTTGACTTGGGGATGCTTGGATTGTGATAGTGTTCATTTAGTTGAAGTGGACCCTATCGAGTGAATAGCTTAGGAGTGTTGGAGTCCTTGGAGGCTTGTAGGTGTAATGTTGGGCAAATCTTGTGGAGTGCCCTTGCATTGCAACCTTGTTTGTGTACACCATAACCTTGGAGCTTGAGATGTGTACTTTGGAGTTTCGCACTTCCTTCACATGTGTGAGCCTACTTATGATTTTGTAGGTTGCATGTAAGGGTTTAAGCCCACATATATATAAAGGAGCGATTCCTTTCATTATCATTATTGTACTCTTTTATTTGTACTTCTATTCTTGGAGTAAGATGCTAGTGTTCATGAAAAAAACCATACAACAAATTATGGAGTCTAGAGAGGACATCTTTGTTGGGAGCTTGCTATTGTGAGATGCTTAGGTTTGCTCTTGTGAGCTAGATGTTGGAGATGTTGATCTCATTATATTCAGAATTATGCCTTGATCACATCGTGTCAGAGATGTGAGAAGAAGAGCATACTTGTCTCTTTCTCTCCTCCTTTGTATTTCTTCTTTGTACTTTATCTTTCTTGTCTTAGAGGTGCTAGGGTTAAGTATTGCAAGTAATTGGAGAGGGTTTGGACCCTGCTGAATAGACAATGAAATCTCCGAAAGATCTCATAATAAAGCGGGCAATGAGAGATGAAATACTTCTCAATCTTAATCTCTTGGAGATGGCACAATTGGCATATCTTGTTTGATTGGTAAATTTAATGGCGAGTCTCAATCTGTAGTCTGTGAAAGCCAACTCTAAAATGTCATAGGGGGATCCAAATTGCAAGCATCCAATGGTGAAGTGTGTAATGGGACCGAACAATGAGTCTATCCCTCATCACCATGAAGTGCTCAACTTAGAAATCCATCTTTGGATGTAGCCCAACTTGAGATTTTATTGAAGTGGCATGCACATATTTCTTGTAGATATCTTCTCGGATGATTTTATTCATTTCTTGTCTGGTTGGTAGGAATTGGTTGGGTGCACCCAGGGAATTTTTGAATGGAAGAAGCTGGTCCATCATAATAGCAACTGAAGCAAGGCGATTTGAGACTTCGATGTACCAACATTGAGATTGGGTTGAAGGACTAGTTGTTGCAATGGACTATGATGAACAATAGGCCAAGTACAAATGCTTTTCATCCCCCTTCATTGTCTTAGTGAAGCTTCGAACATGGGGTAGAAGAGAGATGAGGCCAAACACTGTCTCAAGTCGAAAGAGTTGAGCTTTGAACTTTGCAAGAGTGATGGGTTGAGAAACTATTCAGTGACACCAAATGACATAGCGAAGGAGGATGATTTGTACTTTCTCTATTTTGGATTGATTAGACTTGAGTAAATCAGGTCCCCAAACATCAAAATGATATAGGAATATGGGCAAAAGGATAAGAGTGTCCATGAGTGACATTTTGGTTAGCATGTCTTGAAAATAGTTCCAGAAAAACCGCCTCTTAAGAAGGGCTAAGGACCCAAAGCCCTTATTGATTAGGGGTTGAACCAAATGTCACAAACTGAAGTGAGGTCCTATGAATAGTACCTCAAGATAAGAGTATGAGTTGGTGATCTCGATCTCCTCTCCTTTGCAGAAGAAATGGTGATGATAGAGGAATTTCTTCAATGCATTGAGAATCATGACCTTGGTTTTACCTAGGCTGATCATCAACTAATGAAGATCACAAAAAAAGGCTAGGGCATCTAGCTGTCACTACAATGTGTCTTTGGATGAGGCTAGAAGCACCACATCAACTGCAAACATCAAGATAGAAATCAAGACATATTGTAGAAGGAAACCATCACCATCTTGGATGTGCTCATGTAAGAAGCACTCCAACTGGTCAATGTAGACCCCAAATAGTGTGGGGGACAAGGGCAACCCTATGTTACCCCAATGGTACACTGGATAAATTTGATAGCCCATGTGTTATGCATATATGGCCAAGGATTGACCCGTATAAACACATGATGGCTAATAGAAGGGTCTTTGAGATTGTACACCAGATAAATTTGATAGCCCATGTGTTATGCATATATGGCCAAGGACTGACTCGTATAAATGCATGATGGCTAGTAGAAGGGTCTTTGAGATGTTGATGTCTTCAAGTCTTTGGAATAAAATATCCATGGGGATAGAGTCAAAAGCTATTTGAAAATCTACAAAACAATAATGAACTTTCGAAGAGCGATGCCAAGCTTCCTCAATGATGGCTTTGATGCAAAGATGTGATCAATAGTTTGGTGCTTAGTTTGGAATTCAGTCTGTTTTCTAGCTCTAACTTAGCTACACTCAAGCTCTATAGAAATCTATAGGTGGAGTAATGTAGCATAGAGCTTCAAGAATGTATGGCCCACCATGATCATCCTCTAATTGTTGGGATCTAAGCTGGGGTTTGATTTGTGTATCAGGTGAATGATGAGTTGTGACCACGCCGATGGGAAACTTGTACAAACCACATGGTTGTAAAGATCAACCAAGTACATAACCAAAGCATAAAGACTCTTCTTAATGAACTCTGTCTAGAAACCATCCTTGTCTGCTACTTTGCCATTGTTCACCCAAATGGCCTCGCTGATGTCATTGTCAAAGAATCATAAGCATGAAGAGGGTGGAGAGATACCCTAAATTTGGGCATGTTGTGGAATGTCGTAAAGAGTGAATATGTGGGAGAACATGGATCTAGGGTTAAGGTCGAATGGGAGGGGAGAGTGGTGAGGGAGGACAATGCACCAAAAGTGTTTTGGGAGTGAGACAGGGATGTGCATAACCTCTTCAAACAAAGAGGCGTTTCTTGTGACAGAGAAGATGATGATCACAAGCTTTGAGTTTGGGATAGGAGGGGCGAGTATGTTTGAATTTGTGTCGAAGTTGGTGGTGGAGAGCTTTACATTCCTCATTATACCATCGATTAATAGGATATGAGTTGGGTTTTTTGGGAGGAGGAAGAGGGTTAAATGGAGTGAGGGTAGGATTTGAAGGATGCATCATGAATGATGGATGAGAGGCGATTGTAATTGTTGGATGTGAAATCAAGTAGGGAGAATTGGGTCATTGAGGGGAGCATTTGACAAAGGTGGGTAGAGAAGATGTTCAAATCCCCCTCATCAAAATGGAAAGTAGTATGGGGTTGGCCCTTGGGGGGTGTGGTGGGAATGGGGATGTTAGGTCGGGGAGATAAGGAAAGAAGGGAATGGTTGGCAAGGGGATGGGAGAAACAAAGAAGTGATGAATAAGGGGAGATTTTTTGGCTAGGGAGGATATAATCAACAAAACTCGCTCCTTTGCCATGAAACTAGCATGTGAAAAAGTGAGAATCTGGAAAACATAGGAGGCCGTTAAGAATCAATAGCTCCTGAGATTTCCCTAAGTGCAGAAGGTGTGCACCGTAGGCTGTGAGTGACCCCAACGCATCATCAGATGGTCGAGGAAGCCCCCTTGACTCTGGATCTATCTCTTAGATGTAGAAAGCATCCTCTGATCTTTCATGGAGAGGAATCTGGAGAGCTTTGGTGTGGGAGTTGAAGTCATCTAGAAGGATAACCTTCCCAACTACTAAGTATTGAGAGAGGTCGTCATACAAATTGATCAAGGGGTCCTCAACAAGCCCATTATGAATAACATATGATGACAATAGAGATGTCCGTTGGGAGAGGGGAAACACCTCGAACCCGAACCCACATAATTTCGGCAAAGTCATTTGTGGCCACCAGAGAAATATTGCTTCGAAGGGAGTCTGTAATGTAAGAAGTAACTCCAACTGAACCCCCTAGTGCCATCCAAGCTCCTAGTCTTTTATCTATATGTTGAAAATTGATGGAATCTTGTAATGTTTGGAAGAGGCTGAATTGGGCTCTCATGTGTATTGATGATGACTAAGATGTCTAACGATATAAGAGGATCATACAATAAACCCAACGATGACTAGAAAGACCCATTGCCATTTGAATAGTTGATGGAAATGGATGTGCCTTGTCATCCATACCAATGGGCTCGTTGTTTGGAAACCTCCAAACAGAGTTTCCACTCAGGTGGAAAATACTTGAATGACTGCTTTGAGGTTCCTGATGGCTTCCCATTTCCTTGCTTGACATGCTGCTATAGCCTGTAACCAACTCCCGAGAATGTTTGAGCTCTATAACTTGTGTTCTAGTGAGATCTTCATTAGGGAAAATCATACTAGGAAGGGAAACTAACTTTTGCTTAGCGCCAAGAGCCAAAGGCAATCAACTGTAGTCCTGAATCAGAGAAAAAGAGTGGAGTAAGACCAAATCCAAGCTCTATCAAGGGTCGCGTCAAGGAGATTTGGATGATCTCTAAGGAATAAGGTCCCAACCACCATGGGTTTGAGGATGGAAGAGGTAAAGGGAGCCCTTTCACTTTGAGATTTAATTCATGTGCTTGTGGGGTATGTTGCTGCATGAGTTTAACTTGTACCACCTCATCAACAATTGCTACATGGCGGGGTTGGGATCACGAGGCTTTATCCCCTCCTCCAACTACTTGTGCCCATGAGTTTGTATGAGTTTTTCTTTTCGTTTAAAGGCAACCTGCTAAGATTTGATCTCTTCCTGCTTGTTTCTATAATCGAGAAATTTCTACGTGTAAGGTGTCGCTAGGGGGGTGGTGGAGGGCATCTTTCTTCTTGTTGCCCTTCCATAATTGTTTTAGTGATATATTCTCCAATTCAATATTTTCTACTCTATTTGTGAGTTAACCAACCTTCATACATAATGCTAGGTTTGATGATTCTAGGAGTTTTAATCATGTTATTAGTTCTTGAATCACCTTGTTATTGCCACCGTTTGCAGAATCATATAAATTTGAGTTTGCAATCCCTGTGATTACTTTATTGTAGGTCTCTTCCCTGATAAAGGGGTTCATCACCCATTCCCCAACTATAGATAAGGAGGAATCTATGCCCTTTAACAGAAGAGAAGGCCAATTTTTTTGTATTGGGGTCATGTAGAGAGGTTGGAGTGGAGAGTTTCCTAGAGGTATTTATGCCATGTTGTTGTTTGAGTTGTGAGTTGAGTGAGTAATAGTATCCCTTGTGATTATTCCCACTCCTACAGACTGTGATCATAAAAGTGAGGCCCTGCTCGATGGGACAAAGTTACAAACCGCAACGAGGACACAAATGGTCTTGTTGGGGGCAGCAGGGAAAGGGGTATAGTCGAGCTACGAGTAGAGATATTAGAAGTAAATATGTAGAACATGTAGTTGGCAATGTAAACCTTGCACAACTCTTCCAACACTAGTTTTGTTCCTTGTCCATACTACAAATGCTCATTGCATTTTATAGGATATGAAATCCTTGTACTTTACCTACAGATCACAATAAATTCCATGGCCTTGGATGCCTTAGTCTTCTAATTCAAATGGTTGGAAGATCATCATGGTTCCCAAGATAGAAAGAGGAGTTCATAGCAATATCTCTCCTCGTATTGTGAATTGTGGTGGTTGTGCTATAGATCTCGATGTTGTGCACTCTGTCGGGTATGGATGCGAGTTATAGACATAAAGGATTGTCGACAAGGGCTATTGACAATAGGGCACAGTAGAGGGATTAGATTGCAGTGAAGGAGGGGGATTGATAGCATCAAGGTGCGAATCAAGCACTTGTAGACTGCATCGACTGTAGCTAGGGCATGAAGGGGGGCTTAATGGCTTAAGGATGGTTGTTATTTTATTCTAGATTTGGAAGACCTTGAAAAACTCTCAAAAGATGATGTTAGAGAGAGGTTGGGCTTTTCAAGTTACTTGTTGATCTAGTTACACTTGTACATTCTAGTGAGAGGTTGGAAGATCCTTTGAGTTTTGAGGAGGTTTGAGAACATATATGAGCACCCAACTTAGTCAAGCTAAGTTTACATCCTTGAAGATATTCTAGTCATGTTGGATTATTTTATTCCATTAGTGAGTTGAGGTTATTTCCAAATTATTTACACCGTGTTTGATGTTGTTTCTTCATATTTGGGGTATGTGGTGTATGATTAGCCCTTGGATGGTCTTTGATCAATTTGCACATTAGAGGTGACTTACTTAGTGTTTGCTTCATGTTAGTTGGATGCTTGCATGACATTCTTCCTAGGAGATATTTAGAGAGCTTGGGATAATCTTCATGTAGGCCACATGTAGATTGGTTGGTTGCTTGAGAGGACATATATTGGAGTTGGAGCGTTTGACATTTTGGAGGAGGGTGTGGAGCCCTAGACAACATGGGGTAGCTTTGATGCTTGCATGGAGGCATGGAGTTGACTTGGGAATGCTTGGGTTGCAATAGTGTTCATGCAAGTAAAGGGGATGTGTTGGAGCACATGGTCGAGGAGGGGTGTTGGAGTCCTTGGAGGCTTGTAGAAGGGTTGGACACATCTCATGGAGCACCCTTTCATTGATGCCTTGCTTTTGTACACCATCATCTTGGAGCTTGACATGTGTACACCTAGAGTGTAGTGCTTCACATATGTGAGCCTACTTGTGGTTTTGTACGTTACTTGTGAGAGTTTAGGTGCACACTTGTATTGTTGGCGTTCCTTACCTCTCATATGTATAGAGGAAGGGGAGAGTTTGTCTAAATTATTATTGCAATCTTTTCTTTATACTAGTCTTCTTGTAGCAAGGCGCTAATGTTCAAGAGGAAACCGTGGAGAAGATATGAATTTTGGAGAAAACATCTTTATTGGGAGCTTGCTCTTGTGAGATGCTTGGGTTTGTTTTTGTGAGCTAGACATTGCGGATAATGATCTCTTATATTCATCATCGTTTTTTGATCTTGCATTAGAGATGTGAGTAGAAGAGTACACTTGTCTCTCTCTCTTCCCTTGCACTTCTTTGTAGTTTATTTCTATTGTCTTGGAGGCACTAGGGTTTCTTCAAGCATTTTGATTACTAGGGCTAGGATTTCATCCTTTGGAGACATTAGAGCTAGGGTTTTGTGATTAAACCTTAGGTTGTACTTGTCGATGTGGAGGAGAAGAGGGGACCACTTGCTAATGTTTATAGTAGTTTGTGGAGAGTTTTTGGTGAACTAGGGTTTTCTTGGTTTTCCTTAGTTAGGGTTTTGGAGAGGTAGAGGCTTTTACCAACCTTGGAATGTGGTTATGGTATGTACATGTACTTCCATCTTTATGGAGAGAGTCCTTTCATCATTATAATTTTAACTTTCTTCTATTTATTTTTCTTCTTGCAGTAAGGTGCTAGGCATCTTGAGGAAACCCTAGAGAAGTTATGATGTCTAAAGGGGATGTCTTTGTCACTACTCTTGTGAGATGCTTGGATTTATTCTTGTGAGTTAGACGATGGAGATGATGAACTCATTATTTTCATCATTGTGTCTTGATCATCTTGTGTTAAAAGATATGAGGTGAAGCGTGCACTTGTGTCTCTCTCATCCTTTGTACTTCTTTGTTTAATCTCTCTTTTATCTTAGAGGTGCTAGGGTCTCTTGGATTACTTGGAGAATCTTGAATATTGGGGTTACGATTTCATGCCTTGGAGACATTGGAGCTATCTTAAATAGCTTGGTGATTAAACACTAGGTTTTACTTGTTGAATTGGAGGAGAAGAGGATTTGTCTTACCAAGGAAGCTTGCTAATGTTGTAGTTAGGGTTTTGTAGAGCTGGATGATTATAGTGGCCTTGGGATGAGGCTATGGTATTTATATTTACTTCATCTTCACACACACACACAAGGCTTGGTAATTTTTGGAACTAGTATGTCTTGCTAATTTGACATATAAGCTAAGGCTGAAATTGTTGAAGGTTTTAACTTTTAACAATAATTTTGAACGAGATGGAGCAAATTAAAATGTTCCAATTCAATATTGTTCAATATTTGTTTATTTTTTCTTATAATTTTGATAATTTTCTTTCTTAACTTTCATTGTATTTCCTTGAAATGATATTTTCAATGTTCACACACACATCATATCTTTTGTATGTTATAACAAGAATAAATATATTTTTAAAAGGAAAACCTTGTGGGGAAACCCAAAGATGCTTCCTCGCATTTGTAGATGGCATCCTTTGTAAAATTGTTGGTGTAGACTAGTGTGCCGACTCATGCAGATTTGAATTAGACCCTCGCTGCCTCTCAACTAGCCAATTGCTTAACAACCTTGGTGACAATTGGTCTTTTTCCCGCACTTCCTTTCAATATTTGGATTGAGGACTGTTATCGCTCAAACTAGCAGGGGGCCTAAAAGGGACTCCTAAAGGGACAACTGCTAGATCAAGGGCAACAATGGAGACTTAGCCCACTGCCACCTCAGCTAAGACTCCCTACTCTTTATGGACTTTCACTGATGGGAGGAGACCCGGTATATGGAAAGTCACTTGTGAAGGATGAATCCACAAATGGATGTGGAGTGACCTTAATTATTCCTTTTCCTAGAAGGAGCTTAAGAATGGAGCTTGCTTGCTCTTTAAGCAAGCTACAAAGCTTTCAAGGAGGAGCTGAGGATTTAAGCGCTAGGTTTAAGGAATGTGTCTTGCAAAGGAGTTTCCCAATCCCTAAAATCCTTATTGAAGTTGATTTCCCAAGTGGTTCTTGAAGAATTAACTTTTCAAAGCTATGGGACTACACAGGACCAAGTGGAGCTAGCCTAGGTTAAGGGAGTGAGTTTAGCAACCAATGATGATCTTAACCCAGACAAGGAAGGGGATAGGATCAAAGCAAGAGTTTTCACTTAGAGGTGTCAAATTAATCCTATGAGCTACTAGCCTAGGGAACACCAAGGCAAAGCTTGATCTTAGTTCTAGGGCTTGGAATTTCTTCAAATTTGGAGGAGGCCTTGAGGACACACCAATGCAGTTAAGACTAGGAGATTAAACTTTTTTTATGGCTACTTCATCGAGAAACTGATGCCCTAGGTGGCCCAACGTGGCTAGACCTAGAATGAAGAGGGACAAGTGAAGAACAATGGTTCTTTAAGTGACCACCTATTAGTAGACCAGTGCTTAATCCCTTGGGGAGAATGGTGTCTAGGATAATGATGAGAAAGTGTTGAAGAATGTAACTAGGTTTGGTCTTCATAATTGTACTTGAAGGAAAAATGTAATATATTTGCCAAAAGAAAGGAAAAATAATTTTATTATTATTTTAATTGACTTGTTAAAGCATGAGTTTCATGCTTGGGTCAATTGTTATAGGTCAAGCCTCCATTCTAGGCTTTAGGATTATTTATTTGGGTAAAAGTCAATTTGTTTATTGGTCAAAGACTCCTCCATCAAGTCTACTTCTGTCTGCTTCAAATGGATCATCATCAAGTCAGCTACATTCAAGTGAAATCATGTTGGCCTCACCTAAAATGATGACACAACTATTCATGAAGTCATGTCGGCCTATTTCAAGAAGAAACTACTATATATGCAAGCCTAAGAAACTCGCATTGCATAGTGAAGTACAAGCTCTAATCTCTTTGAAATCAAGGTCGGTTATCACAAAAGTTCTCTTGGTGAAATCTTAGAAGAAAGGTTCAATGGAATAGAGGTGAACATGCTCTGATCATCTCAGAAATAATTTTGGATGTCACAAGATTGGTAAATGTGGATTGATGCCACAATACTACCACAAATCGGTGCTACCATATCACAGTCCTGGTGCAAAATCATTGTTTTAGAATTTCGGTGCAAATCAGTGAGAAGGGTTAGGTGCCACCACAACAAGAAAGATTTGGTGCCACCATAGTGAGAAGGGATCAATGTTATGAAGATCTCTGTGCCATCACAAAAATGAAGTCTCTCGTTGCTATTACAATGTTAAGGTCTCAAAGATATTGCAGTGGTGATGTGTCAGTGCAAACTCAGTGGCAAGTATTTGATGCTAACACAACGAAAGGAAGAAGGATGACTTGATGGAGGTAGTCTTGAGTCTAAGTTGTAAGGGTCTTGGTCATCTCATCTTGAATCTACTGAAGGAAGAATTTTGATTGGGTTTTCCCCTAGAGTGGGGTTTTTCCCTGACAACGTGCCTACATCTTGTGTTCTCTTTTATTTGTTGCTTGGCATTAGTCAACTTATGGCCTCATGGTCGGGAAAAGTTGGCTTCTTTTTTTGAGCATCTTAATAATTAGTCTGATTCCATTAAATTTACCTTGGAATGTGAGGTTAATGGAGGCTTACCCTTTCTTGATGTTCTTATCTCAAGGAAAGACGATGCTTCTTTCTCCCACTAGGTTTTTTGTAAGATAACCCATAGTGAGCATTATCTTCATGCTAAATCTCATCACCTTCTAGCCCAGAAACTAGGGGTTCTCAATACTCTGGCTACTATGGCTTATTCGGGTTTCTGATGAAGACCATCGATGGATGAGAAAAACCATCTCTTTAATGTCTTCAAGAAGAATGATTAGAGTAAGTTGCAAGGTTTTCGAGCCTTTTTAAAAGCTAGTCGGGGACCTAGAACTAAGAAAGAGGTTAAGGTGGCCTCTAGTGTCCAGCTTCCCTTTATCCAAGGGGCCACTGACAAGATTGCTAGGATTCTTAAGAAGCAAAAGGTTGGCTCCACCTTTAGACCTTTTAAAACCATTCGTAGCTCTTTAAGATCTCTCAAAGACCCTATTGATCCCAAATGCATGAAAGGTGTTTATTTAATTCCAGGTTCTTGTGGAACCCCTTACATCGGTGAGACTAGTCGTTCCATTTAACAAAGGATTCAGGAGCACACGGCGGACCTTAGGCACTATAGGACCCGCTCCTCTGCTCTAGCTGAACATGTTGAATTAATGAAGCCCATATTTGCTTAGAGGATTCTAAGGTTCTTGCGAAAGTTGATCATTTCCATCACCTAAAATTAAGAGAAGCCATTGAAATGGAAAAGAGGAATAAGACTCTTAATAGAGATGATGGATGGAGTTAAGAAGCTCGTGGGTCCCTTCTCTTTGTTCTTACCCCCTTAGTTTTCTTCTTCTTTCTCTAGATTTTTTAATATTGTTAATAATGATTATTAATAATATCATGTCTTTTTTTTAAACAATCCTTAATTAAATTAATATAATTGTAATTGATAATATAGTTGTATCTTATTTTTATTTTTTGGTAGGTAAGCAACCATGGGGGATTTGAACCAGTGACCTATCGCAAGGAGTGCCTTAACAGTGCACCCATTCACCGTCAATCCAAAGCCTCGTGGGCATAGTTGTATGTTTATAAAAACTATAATAAATAAATTAATAATAAAATAAACAAATGTTAGTAACGAATTATTATAAATTATTATAATCTATCAATTTTTATAATTAAAAATTCAAAATAAAATAAATTAAAATATAATTCAAAATTAACTAGTTTGATTTTCGTCCTCCTTTTTATAAAACTTTCAATTTTTATTCTTTGACTGTTGGAAATTTACCGCTGCATCTCTAAGATTTATATATTATTGGTCAGTTGATCTTGCTCCTGATCTTGGTCCTGATGATGAACCTAGATCTAGGTTCGAAACGCGTCGACCCTTTGTTCAATATGTGATTTCTCCAGAAATTCTAAGCATTATAATGAAAAATCACAAGATAATGTCATAATAAGAGAAATCGTGTAACTGCCACTCTTTGGATTTCTCAACGGAAATGACGTCATTTCTCGGTCAAGAAAGGCCTCAAGGACTACTTTGCTTGGCCTTTAGGGCAAGAAGAAGTGACCTTAAAGCTTTATACTTCGCTTTGCAAAAAGAGATTGTTTATCAAGATAAATTCAATGGTAGAATTATCCCTAGGAGATTTCATTCAACATACATGGCCCATACTTTGAGAGATGCTATATAGAAACAATAAGTCCACAATTTCGTGCCCTAGTATAGCGAAAATCCCATTGCAATGCATATGGAAAAGTAAAACAAGAATAACATTAAATGTGTGTACTTACATGTAAGAGAACATATCCAACCATCAACACATTTGCTAATTAAGAAGCTCCAAGCCAAGAATAGATAATCCAAACATCAAAATTCATTCATGCTCCAAAATTTCGTCCACCAAGAAGGAATACGGAAAATCTCTAAAGAGATCACAAGTCCAAAACCAAGTGATGTTGCAAAATGAATTCATGTCTCTCCTATTTATACACTCATTAGGAGTTCGAATTACCTAATTTGAGCCTACATTACCCTATCAACTAAAATAATGAGCAAATAGCTATCTTTTGGTGACAAGCCCACCAGAGTAACTCATAAACAAAGTAGCAAGCCTCCCAAGAGGTCGAATAATCAATAATGCATGTCGTTGGGCTCTCTCAGAGGCCTAATGAAGTCCATAAGTGCCAAAATGATGAATTGGACTTCCAAAAGAAATGAACAAGGGGTTGGCCCCTTGTTCTCCACATAATAAACTTGTGGTGCTCCCAATGGCTGTGAAGGCACACAAGTGACCACATGGGTCTCCAAGTAAGTCGAAGATGCCTGTAGACCCTCTGTAAGGGCTCAGATGATGGTGTAAGTGATGTCACAACAACATACAAGTCCTGGGTCATCTGCCAAGTGCATGGTACAACTGTGGGGTTGGCTGGGCAATGGTGAACCAGGTGCGTCTTCCTCGTCCAATAGGTGAATCTCAAGCAATCTATGAACTTATTTTGGGATCCATGGAGTGCTGTCTACTGCTATGGAGGCCCATGGCTCTCAACGCACACCCTACATGTGCCAATGTAGCCCTCTGGAGGGTTAGGACCCCGTATAGGGAGGCCGAACCCAAGATGAAGACCATTTTCAATCTTGAATAAGATCCAATGCGTCCCCTAGCCTTCTAGTACAACAAGTTATCAATGAAATAGAGTAAAAGAGCTTACAAATCATGGACAAAAGGTGGGGAGTTCATGATTGCAAGCCCTTCCATAATGGGCTTTGACATGTGGTAATGTCTCCAAGCTCCAAATGGGGTTAACCAAGTATCCCATTAAGTGGTTTCTACTTCTAAAGAGAATAATATGTCCAACGTACATCCTTAAAAGGTGGTGGCATGTGGTAAAGAGATGAATGGAGTAGGGAATGAAAAGGGGTAGCCTTGAGCCACATGCTGGGGTACAAGGGTAGCTAGAAAAAGGGAAGCCTACACTTGGGTATATAATGTGTAGGAGGGAGCAATCATGGTACCTGAGGTGCCCCGACCTTGATTTTGCCACCCTTCTTTATATCCCTTTTGCCTTCTATGATTTTTCTTTAATTAACTGCTCGGGGCTCAAGGGGTAATAGCATGATGTGTGAGATATAGCAGTGGATACCCCCTTTTAAGGTAGGGCGGTTCATTACCCACCAGGGGTTGGGACAATCATGGATTCCTAAATGATAAAGAAGGCTCATGCAGGGCCTATAGGAACCAGGGTGATGGCCATGATGGTGGGGTAGAGGTATTGGCCTTTCCCACATGCTAAATGTGTTTGTTCCAACCATCTTTTGCATTTTGTGGTTCATTTTCCTTGTTGAATGTGGCCAACTATGCTTTTACTTTTATTTTCAGTTGCATAACCTTCGGGGCATCATTCCAGCCCTGACCCAAGGTGTGGGCAAGGGGAAGGGGAAAGGTAGCCCTATGTGAAACCAGTGGAAGAATGTGGACCTAGGTGGGAAAAATGACGAATGGGGTTATAATGAGTGGAAAGGGGGCAATATATGTGGATGAGGGAGCGGGACCACACAACCAAAATCAGGGTTTCCCATGAAACACCATCCCTAAGGCTAAAGGGTCAGTAAAAGAGATCCCACAGGACTAGAATCCAAGGTTAACTTCAAGAAGGGGTCTAGGGGATGAGAGCATAGACCTAGCCCATTCTTTGCGGTGAATCCCCCCATTAATCCATGCCTAGAAGTGCCCATGTTAAGGAAACTACAATACTTAATTCCCAAATAACAAGGCATACTTTTAGGTTCGGGAGGCCCACCTTCAAACATACGATCATGGCAGATGGGTGAGGGACCACATGGCTGGCTCAGTTGGCGGCGAAGTGGCACAGTGGGCTAGTTGGTGGCTGTAAAGGGTTGTTGGTTGCCGGCTGAGGACCATCTTGGAGAATTTTTTTCTTCTAGGGATATCACCCACAAAATGGTCGGTAAAATCTGGCTCCAATTGGAACATGATCTCTCAAAGAAGTGGACTAAGCTACTCGAACAGGAGGTCACGAGAACTCCAACAATCTCATGGTTCCTATAGACCTGTTACCTGCACATATCAACGACTAAACCCACGGGGCAACATGTTTTTCATGGTGTCTTATGATCACCCATGCTTAGTGTTAGCCCGTAAAATCAACAGAAAAACAAAATATGCAAACCTTAATTTAAATGCAGTGAATCTACCATGAGAAATGTCATATGATGTTAGTTCTAATGCAAAATCAACATGCAATGCATCCTACACTACTATGCATATAGCAGCGTTAATACTAAGTGTAATCATAAAGCCAATGCAACCAACATATCATCATGTCAATATACATATGTCTGCTAGTATGATTACTCATGCAACCAATCCTAAAGTGAATGCAGATACAATTATACAGAGGATGAAGCGGGTGGGAGGTGGGAAAATTTGATCTCCATTCGAAGTAAAAGGAAGCCCTAGGAGAAGGAAAATAAGGCAATCTAGAAGTGTCAGGCTTTCCCTCTAAGTACACAATGGTGGAATGAAAGATCACTATCAAGAACTCCCTATCACAATCATTGTTTATAATATTATGCTTTGCAGATGCCACAAGGTCATGATGAGAGAGGAACGAAGGGTGAGGGAAGGGAAGATTGCAATAAATAGGTTGCCCATGTTGGTGGCCACATTGGAAAGGGGGGATCATGGAGTGATCAAAACCCTAAGGGTGTGTCCAAGGAGGTAAAGTATAATCAATGAGGGGCTCTCCCTCGACATTATACTCGGAAGGGGAAAAGGCATCACGGTCACTTGTGATCCTATGACAAGGGGTTAGGGAATCACTTGATGAAAACTCAAGATGATAAACAATTGAAAAGGGCAAAGGGGAAGATGAAGTCTCAATGGGACCCTTTTCTTGAAAATCCAACTCTAGAGGCTCAAGTGATTTGAATGTATTTCCGGAATCATAAGGAAGGTAGGTATGAGCAAGGGCCTTATCAATCCTATCATTGGTTGTATCAAAGATAGGGTCTTCCCAAAAAGGAGAATCAATCATCTCCAATTGCTCCTTTTCATGTAAGGAAAAATGATAATTCTCCTTCCCAAGGTATCGATGGATATGTCCTCATTAATATAATTCCCGGGAGAAAGGGAGGACCACTTTCAACCTCATCCTCCTTGTCAATGTCATAAATGGGAGCACAATCAAATTGAGGACCAACAATTTCCCATTTCCCTTTCTCAATATGGAAATAATCTTCAATGTCATCCTCTAAGGGGCTAATGGGATCACCTTCCTCAAGGTTCTCAAAATGAGAATCATTGGGAGTACTATCCTTGAGAAAGGTAAGGTTAGTCACAACTTAACTTTCCATAGACTCATTTTTCCCAACACACGTGTTCTCAAAGTCATTCGGTTCATCATGTGGACTCGACGAAGACTCATCTTCTTGATCATCACCTAGACTACCAAAGCTATCACCAACCCCCCTTTCCAAGGTCTTGTCACATGTAATGAGAGTAGGGTTTTCTTCAGACATTAAAGGGGAACCTGAGGCGTCTTCCACACCTTTACAAAGACTCCATTCAAGATTATTCCTTTCATCACGTAATTTTTCCTTAGAGGGGTATCTACGAGCTATCCATTCTTCATGAGGGGTGCCACTCCATCTTTCTAAAATGATATCTTCAAAATATTCATATTCAGTGGCAATCTCATGAGGGAGGCTATCATACCAATCTTTAGCTTGGCCTACAAATGATAAGGCCAACAATCTCATAATCGTGTCCTCATTTTCAATCCCTGTCAAAAGAAATCATAAAGATGGACATTGGGATCTTGATTAGGACTTCCTTTGAATTTAGGCATCCCACTTCTCATCCATGTCTTGATTTCAAGGCGCTCTAGAACTTCTTCAGCACTAAGGTCATCATAGGGAGAAGGAGGGAGACCATGCTGCTTGAAATGGTCCATTTCTTAGGATCTTTACACATTAGAATTGAAAATGGAGTTGCCAGGGTGAATGTAAATGCCTTAATAGATGCTTGCTTCACCCTACAAGCATTAACTTTAAAGTTGAATTAAGAACTAGGGCTTTGTCCTTCCAATGGAGTCGCCTTTAATAATGGTATGTCAATATGTCATATGGGGAATAAAAGACAAGTTTCGTTTCCCTGACAACGACGCTAAAATGTTACTGCTCAAACTAATAAGGGGCCTAAAAGGGACTCCTAAAGGGACAACTGCTAGATCAAGGGAAACAATGGAGAGTTAGCCCACTATCACCTCAGCGAAGACTCCCTAATCTTTACTAACTTTTCATCGATGGGAGGAGACCTAGTATACAAAAAGTCAGTTGTGAAGGATGAATCCACAAATGGATGTGGATTGACCTTAATTATTCCTTTTTCTAGAAGGAGGTTAAGAATGGAGTTTGCTTGCTCTTTAAGCAAGTTACAAAGCTTTCTAGGACAAGGAGATGAGGATTTAAGGGCTAGGTTTAAGGAATGTGTCTTGTAAAGGAGTTTCCCAATCCCTAAAATCCTTATTGAACTTGATTTCCCAAGTGGTTCTTGAAGAATTAACTTTTCAAAGGTATGGTACCACACGAGACCAAGTGGACCCAACCTAGGTTAAGAGGAGGGAGTTTAACAACTAATAATGATCTTAACCCAAACAAGGAAGGGGAAAGGATCAAAGCAGGAGTTTTCACTTAGAGGTGTCAAATCGATCCTATGAGGTAGTAGCCTAGGGACCAACAGGGCAAAGTTTGATCTCAGCGCTAGGTAGGGCTTGGGATATCTTACAATCCCACGTCGAAATTCCTTCAAATTTGGAGGAGACCTTGAGGACACACCAATGCAGTAGAGGCTAGGAGATTAGACTTTTTCTATGGCTACTTCGTTGGGAAAGTGATGCCCTAGGTGGCCCAACGTGGCTAGACCTAGAATGAAGAGGGAAAGGTGAAGAAAAATGGTTCTTTGAGTGACCACCTATTGGTAGACTAGTGCCTAATCCCTTGGGGAGAATGGAGTCTAGGAGAATGATGAGAAAGGACATCGTTTCGCGGTCAAGGAGGCCTCAAGGACTACTTCGTTTGGCCTTTAGGGCAAGAAGAAGTGACCTTAAAGCTTTATACTTCATGTTGCAAAATGTGATGGATTATCGTGATAAATTCAATGGTAGAATTATCCATAGGAGATTTCGTTCAACATACATGGCCCATACATTGAGAGATGCTATAGAGAAACAATAATTCCACAATTTCGCAATTATGCAATGCAACAATTAGCCCTAGAATAGCGGAAATCCCATTCCAATGCATATGGCAAAGTAAAACAAGAATAGCATTAAATGTGTGTACTTACATGTAAGAGAACATATCCAACCATCAACACATTTGCCAATTAAGAAGCTCCAAGCCAAGAATAGATAATCCAAACATCAAAATTCATCCATGCTCCAAAATTTTGTCCACCAAGAAGGAATAGCGAAAAATCTCTAAAGAGATCACAAGTCCAAAACCAAGTGATGATACAAAATGAATTCATGTCTTTCCTGTTTATACACTCATTAGGAGTTCGAATTATCTGATTTGAGCCTACATTAGCGCATCAACTAAGATAATGAGCAAATAACTATCTCTTGGTGACAAGTCCACCAAAGTAGCTCATAGACAAAATAGCAAGCCTCCCGAGAGGTCGAATAATCAATAATGCATGTCTTGGGCTGTCTCAGAGGCCTGATGAAGTCCATAAGTGCCAAAATGATGAATTGGACTTCCAAAAGAAATGAATAAGGGGTTGGCCCCTTGTTCTCCACATAATAAACCTGTGGTGCTCCCAATGGCTGTGAAGGCACACAAGTGACCACATGGGTGTCCAAGTAAGTCGAAGATGCTTGTAGACCCTCTGTAACGGCTCAGATGATGGTGTAAGTGATGCCACATCAGCATACAAGTCTTGGGTCATTTGCCAAGTGCATGGTACAGCTGTGGGGTTGGTTGGGCAATTGTGAACCAGGTGCATCTTCCTCGTCCAATAGGCGAATCTCAAGCTATCTATGAACATATTTTGGATCCATGAGTGTTGTCTACTGCTGTGGAGGCCCATGGCTCTCAACGCACACCCTACATGTGCCAATCTAAGTCACCGGATTCGTCCTAAACCCCTTACGAATCCCGAATCCAGCGAATCTGACACAATTTGGTTCGGATTCGTGGCCAAATCATCTGACACGTCGTGTTTGTTTCCGCCACGTCGAATCAAAGGTTGTGTCACGATTTTCAAAATCGTGTCGCGATTTTGGGACACATGTTCTGTTTCCAGGACTCGCTAAGCTCAGCGCAGGAATGAAAAGGCCGTGTTTGTTGATTAATATTTTCATTTGGCAAGTGATTTGTGCTGTTGGCAAGTGATTTGTGCTGTTGCAACAAGGAGTAGAGCATTCAGCAAGGAGAATCGACCACCGGTCCACCAAGTAAGTTCTAATCTCACTGTTCAGTGTTTACAGCAGTGTTGTTAAAAGCGCGATTAAATCGCGTTTTTTTCAAAAAATCGCGAGTTTTTCCCTAGCCCGATTTAATCGCACTTTTTATAAGAAAAAAGCGGACTAAATTTTTTTGCCGCTTTTTTGGGAAAAAGCACACTTTTTTGAAAAAAGCACGCTTTTTTCGAGAAAAAGCGCGCTTTTTTGGGAAAAAGGCTCAGGCTGGCGGGGCAGCGCGATTTATAATGAAAAATTGAAAAAAAAATGAAAAAAATGAATATTTTTGTACCAAACGATTTTTTCCCGCTTTTTTCCGCTTTTTTCCCGATTTTTCCGATTTTTCCCGATTCGTTCCCCGCGCCGATTTAATCCCGCTCGCGCTTTTAACAGCATTGGTTTACAGTTTACGTTGAGCAGCTCCATGCCACAGACTTTTCTGACCTTGGATTACCAGTCAAGCTCTTTGACAATCCTCGGTCTCCATCTACAAGGGCCTCGACTTACTTGGATAACAAAACCACTCCAATCACACTATTATAAAACCACTCCAATTGCAGCAAAGAAGGGTTATAACTTATAACCGTGTGGTTAATTTAGGAGAAAACCATGATACTCCAAAGTGTGATGATGTGTTTGCTGCCGAGAAAGAGTAAAAGAATGTAAGAATTAATCCAAAGAAAGTATAAATGAGCATAACCTAGGTATGGATATCCATGAAAGCCACCATGAAATTTATGATAACAATGCCACACAAGCTTTTGACGGTTCTGAAGATTTCATCATTTCTGGGACAGATGGGCACCGATATGATGACAGTTCTGTTACAGGCCTTAAGGAATGTAGCCCAGATCCCAAAGAAAGTCACTTTTTAGCCATGAACACCAGTTTTAATGCAAATGAACAGACCTTAGATGCAGATGGAAATGTTCTTTCTTTCCTCAAACTAAGGAAATGGGAGATAAGGAAGATCCTATTCCTGAAAACGATGAATGTGTCACCAAAAAGAAAGGCCCAAATTCAGATATGAGTTCTCTTTCAACCTCAGTACTCAATATCACAAAATTGGTAAAGCTTCCGATGAACATGGCCCTGTAGCAGAATCACACTCTATCCAAGAGCAAGGGCATGTTTCAGGCTTTTGATATGATATGCTATAAGATAGATTTGACTGGTTTTGAAATTATTTTGGTGCAGTTTCATAGAATAGAACTGCCATTGGTCAACAATAACAATAATGTTAATGGTGCGGTCATTATACTTTGGAACATTGAAATTGGAGTGCAGAATCCCAAGGGCAATGCTGTAACAAGTAGTGAAGACTATGAACTAGTATGGACAAAGACAAAAAAACAGTTATGACGGAAGCCACAGAACCCTCCGTTAGTATGGTCTTTAAGTTATAATGAAACTTCCTTGGATTCTTTCCTTTAGATATCAACTTGGAGACTATCGCCAAGAAGGAATAATACAACCTTTCCTAAATAGAAACTTTGTACAATAAATTTAAGACATTTGCATAGTCAGAACAGAGTTTTCTGATCTTAAGATAGTGGGAAAATCTTAGTTATTGGCATAGACACGTATCACAATTGCTTTTCTAACACTGAGGCATTGCTGTTTGCCATTTGGTATATCCTCTGTGGTATGATTGCTGTTGGATTGATGGAAACCTTGGCATTGTAAACATTTTGATCACAGAGAATCGATGTTTCAAATCTTGAATGCTGTGACACTTAAAATTGATTAATGCACAGTCACACTCATTGAACAATGAACTATATTGATCAAATAGTAAAGTTGGAGTCCATATCTTGGTCTTAAAAGGCCTTCTCACCTGGGTTGTGTATTAGCCTAAAACTGTCTATGTTTTAAGACTGGCATTTCACCTCGATTTTTTTGCATTTTTTATAGCAGTTTGTATATGATTTTCATTTTTTATTTACAAATTTGTGCATGCTTTGTAAGTTTGTTCATTTTTTTTTACAGGTAACAGTGTTCATGGCTCAATCAAAGGCAGTAGTTAGGGGGCAAAGGAAGGGCAAGAATGTCATGGGTAGAGATGCCCTTCCTCCCCCAATATCATCAGTCTGCTGCAAGTAATGTTGAGGGAAGAGAACTTAAAGACAATGATAAATGTCCATTGTGGAAATATGTCACAAGAAAGGATGGGCCAGACAACAAGGGAAAGAGAGGAGGCAATGTGCAATGGGAATGCAATTTTTGTAACATTTCTTTCAAAAGCACATATTACCATGTGAAATCACATTTGTTGGCTCTACCTGGTTGTGGGATTGGATCATGTAGAGCTATTATTTCACACAAGAGAAAATAATTGGGAAAGGAGGCCAAAGTTGGTATGGAACATGTGGCACTGGCTTCAAAATCAAAAAATCCCAAGAATGAAGACCCCCTTCCATTTTTGAGGAAAACCAACACCAAATTTCCATTTGAGAGTTCTACTTCTACTGGGGGACAAGCATAAAAAAGAAGGGCACTTGGTCCAATGGACAAGATTTTCCAAAAAGAGAGACAGGAAGAGCTTGATCTCACCATTGCCTTCTTCTTCTATCAAAACTTCATATCATTTAATGTTGCACATTCACCTTTATTTGTTGAGATGTGCCGAGCTCAACTCAAGGGGCTCCAGCAGGGTATGTGCCTCATGGGTTAGAGAAGTTGAGAACCACATTGTTGACGAAGGCAAAAAAGGATGTGCAAAAAAGGTTTGAGCCTATTGTGGCAACATGGCCAACATCTGGGGTTAGCATTGTTTCTGATGGATGGACATATCCAGCACGGCACCTAATCATCAACTTCATGGTGTCTTCCTTGAATGGTCCAGTTTTCATGAAAGCAGTGGATACACTTGGCCAATACAAGGATGCACAATTTATGGGTGAGTTATTTATTAAAGTTGTTGAAGATGTAGGTGTTGATTCTTGTGTGCAAATCATTACAGATAATGCACCTGTTTGCAAGGATGCTGGCATGATTATGGAAGCTAAATATCCACAAATGTTTTGGACACCTTGCATTGTCCATTCATTGAACTTAACACTGAAATCCATTGCTTCTGATGTGCTTTGGGTTGGAAGCATTATTGAGGATGCAAGAAATATCCGTAACTTTGTGCAAAATCGTACAAATGCCCTCACTATCTACAAGGAGTACAACGATCTATCATTGTTGAAGATTGCTGATACACGGTTTGCATCTTCATTCATGATGTTGAAGAGGTTGAGGGGGGTCAAGGTCGCTCTTGGGTCCATGGTTATTTCTGAGTTTTGGTCTTTTTGGAGAAAGACAGATCAGGCAGCCTCTAAAAGAGTGAAGGACACAGTGCTAGATGATGCTTGGTAGGAAAGGGTAGATCTAATTATTCAGATCATGGACCCTATCATTTCTTTGCTTCGAGTTGCAGATACAGACAAACCCACCCTAGGAGAGGTTTATGAAGGATGGGATTCCATGATTGAGTCTGTGAGGAGCATTATTCTACAGAGTGAGTGCCTCGAGTATGAGACATCACCAGAGGTTTTTTGTGATACTATACAGAATATTCTTCTCAGCGGATGGGACAAGAATTGTACACCTTTACATTGTTTGGCTCACTCATTGAACCCCAAATACTACAACCATGAGTGGCTGAATGGTGGACCTTCCCGCAGATTCTCTCCTCACATGGATGGTGAAATCTCGCAGGGGAGGAAAGAGGCATTCAGGTGGATTTATCAGGATAGTGCATTGCTTGCTGAGGTGGAGGATGCCTTTGCACAGTTTTCCACTGGAAATGGTCGATTTGGAGGTTATGATGTGATTAGAGACAGGGGGCTAAGAAGCCCTATTCTTGGTGGGCAAATCATGGGGCAACAAGCTCCTTTCAGCAGTTTAGCCATGAGGCTCTTCTCTCAGGTGACTTCATTCCTCTTGTTGCGAGAGGAATTGAGCACATATGGGAATTTGTTATGTGAAGAAGAGCAGGCTTGAGCAGTCCTGGGCAAAGACAATGGTGTATGTTGCACACCAACCTTCGTCTTATTTATAGGCAGAGGGAGAGTGTTTTGAGGGGAAAGACAAAGATGTGGGATGTCTTTCCTGATGATATGGGTCTGGACAACAGTGTTGAGTTGGCATTGGCCAACATGGATCTCAATGATCCAGTGCTAGAGCCTGTTAGATTTGATGACTTAGAGGGGTCAACCTCCACACCATCAGAGGCAGAGGCGTCTATGGATACAGGGGAGGAGGATGCAGAGGAGAGCAGTGGGGACCATGATGATGGGGACAGTGATGCTGATTCTGATGCTGATTGATGCCTTGAGGCTTGTATACCTGTAGTTGTTTTATATTTTATATTTTTATTTGCCATTGGCATTGCACCAACACTACCTATGTAACACATTTTGATTTGATGACTTAATGAGAAAACTATAGTTGTCAGTGTGTTTATCTTACTATCTTGTAGTTGTAAGCTGTCTTTCAGTTATGAATTATGGATCATGATTTAAATTTTTAATAGATTTATCATTTATGTGACCGTACCACTGACATTTATTTGAATTATTTATGTACTATGCATGCTAATAGCTATAGATGAAGATCTATGTTTGAAATCAATAAATTTATATCAGTAATTAAAATTTGTGTAAGAAATACGATAATATCTAATTTTTAAT